>JAOUWY010000030.1:24048764-24064062 GCA_025728095.1 Prietella phreatophila
TGTGTGTGTGTGTGTGTGTGTGTGTGTGTGTGTGTGTGTGTGTGTGTGTGTGTGTGTGTGTGTGTGTGTGCGCTTGTTATATTCAGGAGGCAACAAGGTTCAACAAAGATTTCAAGTACTATTTAGTTTGAATGGTTGTACTAACACCCCCCTCTCTCTCTGCAGCCCTTCCATTCTGTCTGTGTAAATTGTTGATGATGCATCATGCAGGATGAATGTGTCACGCTGCTTGATTTTCTTTGTGCATGCAGAGTACAGCCGTTTCGAAGCAAAAATCCATGATCTCCGAGAGCAGATGATGAACAGCAGTATCAGTTCAGGCTCCGGCTCGCTCCGCACCAGCCAGAAGAGGACACTCTACATCAGGTGAGAGCTCCCCTGCTTCTCTGATAATTACACCACACCTCTCGTGAATTTGTCCTGAAGGTCAAGTCTCCTTTCCTCCACGGTGCTGTTTCAACAATGTTATTCTCACAAGTCTTTAAGATGTCGGTGTTCTGAGCAGGCAAGGGGCTTTCACTACATTGTTACAGTTTATGCAGATTTTGTGATCTATTTAGTTTCTAGATTGAAAGAAAAGAAATGATAAACCACCACATTATAATGATAACACATTGGGGGGAAATGTCTTTTCTTTTGAGCGTTTGCTTAGTTGTGTGCTATTTAGTATACAGTACTGTGCAATAGTCTTAGGCACATGCAAAGAAATGCTGTACAGCAAAGATACCTTCAAACATAATGAAATTCATGTTTCTGCATAAAAAAAGTACAATAAAAAGCAGTAAACAAAAATAAATGAAACAAAGTCGATATTTGGTGTGACGACCCTTTTGTTTAAAAAAAAATGTTTTATTAGTCTGAGGTAGAATTCGGGCAGTTTTAAAAGGAAATGAGCTGTAGGTTTTATTGAGCATCTCGCTTCTTATTTTTGCAGCAAGAACCAGCAGCCTTCATTGTGTGTTTTTTGTCTGAAAAATGTCTATTAGCACTTAATATGCTGCTTTCTTTACTGACAACAAACATTTTTCTGTAACATAAAATTTTGTGCTGGATAGCTAATGTTTCGATAATGTAGAAGCCATAAAATAAATATCTATAACAAAGTTTTTACTAAATTGAAAAAAATAAATAAAAAATTGGGTGCCTAAAGCCACAAACCACAAACACAAGCGAAATCTTGAATCTGATTGGTCAGAAGGTGTTGAATCATTTTCAATAACAGAAGCCCTGGCGGTAGTTTCGCTGCAAGGCAGGTCACAGGTTTATATTAATATGCTCATTCTAATACATTTTCATGTTTATAGTAACATGTATGGCAGACACTCCAGATAACTGGATTAAAAAGGTGTGAAATTGACTAGACACGGATATTTAGAAGCTGGAAGGAGTCTCCAGTGTCAGGGCTTTGTAACGTTACAGTCTGGGTAAAGCTGTTCTGTAAAGTTTCTCACCACGGGAAAGTCTTCAGAATAGAGGATTTTTCATTAACTTTCATTATCAGAGAGAGAGACGATAAAGGCTGGTGACAGAATAATTATGTATACCTGCTATACCGTAATTAATAACAGACTAACTTGTTTCACAGACTTTCCGCGACTTAAAGCGTAACTGTAAATGGAGAAAATGTACAAGATTTTAGTAAATGAATATTTGCAATCAGTGGCAAATAGAACACTTTGCGATGTGCAGTTGTTTGTCATACCATCATCAATGATTATTTTCCCATTAAAAGCACAACCTGTGATGTTTTATTCCGTACTCGTTGAAACAAAACCATTTCTAGACTTTTCAAAAATGACCTTAAAAGTGCAGAAACATTTGGACTGAAAAATGTCAGTACGAAGACTCTGATTGGTGCAGCGTTTCCAGCATGGGTGTGATGAGGCTGCCTTGCTCTCGATAATGGATGATCAGTTGTCCTAACTTTTAAGACTGTTATCACTGCAGAAAACTAATAATAATGATTAGAGTCAGTGCTGAAGGCCAGTCACGGCTGATGCAGCTGGTTCTGCTGGAGTAATGAAACTGCTTCATAGAGACCACGTATATCTGTATACCACAACATTCCCAGAATCGTTTGTTTGTTTGTTTGTTTTTTACTATATGGCTTGTGTAATCCTACTCGGAGTACATGAAGCGTAAAAGTGCTTGCGTTGCATTTAGGAATACAATATGAATCCATAGCTTTTCTCTCTCTATTGCATCAGTCATTAGTTATAATTATTTCTCCTGCTTTTAGACTGGAATGTCTTCCAGTACTGTGCTACTGTATCCTGTTCGATGCTGTTTTCAGGATTGAGCTGTAGCCTGGCTCATGACAGCGGGATCCTCTGTGAAACTGCCTCCTGACATTACTAGTTTTAGGTCTCTTAATCTTTTCAACATATTTTCCATGTCTTCATCCATTCTACAAGTGATTTAGAGTGTTCTCTGGTCAGATTCTGAGGTTTTAATTTGCATTCAAGTTTATATAGCTCATCTACAAACGTATGTGAGCTAGCACGTTTGCCTCACACCTCCGAGGTTCAGGGTTCGAATCTCGCCTCTGCTCTGTGTGCACGGAGTTTGCATGTTTCCATGCTTCAGGGTTTCCTCCGAGTACTCCAGTTTCCTCCCTCAGTCCAAAGATATGCGGCATAGTGACAAGGTACTGTCACTAAATTCCAAATTAGCATTTCCGGATTGTCCGTAGTGTGCGAATGGGTGTGTGAGTGTGTGTGCGATTGTGCCTTGCAATGGGTTGACACCCTATCCCGGGTGTACCCACATTGTTAGCACAGTTACAATGGCATTTAATAAGAAAATCATTTCAGCCATCTTTAAGATAAAAGATAAGACATTGGTGTATATATAAACTATTTGTAATGGTGATGCGTAATTCTTTAATAGACACAAAATTCTACCTGCTGTGGTATAATAGGAATAAAGCACGTCAGGATGTGCTGTTCTAGGTGGCATCATGCCATATTCATCCATCCATCCATCTTCTACCGCTTACTCCTTCTTCAGGGTCACTGGGGAACCTGGAGCCTATCCCAGGGAGCATCATGCAATATCATTGTTGATTATTTATTTTCCTATAAAAGCACACCCTGTTGTGTTTATATACTCAATATACTCAGCATAGGCTGATTGGCATTTCCAAATTGTCCATAGTGTACATTAATACATTACGATCCTTTCGAACTGCACTAATATTATTACACTCAGCGTGCATATGAAGGTGATTTTTCTATAATTCCACTGCAATCGAATTAACCTTCTTGCATTCCGAAAGGTGAAAACATTTTCATTTCATTTATTTACATTTAAATGGCGGACTGGGAGACTGATTCTTTCAGCAGTTAGACTGTTAAGTTAAGAGTAAGATGTTTGCATTGATGCAGTGACGTTCATGTCTTTTTAATCGAGTTAAAGACATTGGATTTACAATCTTGGATTTAAAAATGTCAAATGTTAAAATCTCCTCACAAGCTTTTCTGTGTCTGGCTCTCTTCCATTCGAAACGCATGAGCATAGCATTCAATTATTGACGAAAGAGCAGCTTCTCAGGGCAGTTTGGGAAACACATACATGTGTATACTTGCATGAATACATTGCAGAAGTGGCCTACTTTAATTCCCAGTGGAGAAATTAGAATCCAAAATGCTGATTCTACACAAAAAAAGAGGTTGCTATAATCAAAACTGCTTTAGATATTTAAAAATGAATCGAATATATGTTTAAGCAATATGACATGAGCAAGAGTACTGTTCTACTGAATATCGGCACGGCTGTGATGCGGCACAAAACCGCAGTGTGGGTGCCATATAGAGTTACTCACAGCCGTGGCGATATTCAGTATAACCGCGCTCTTGCTTGTATGGTCTTCTTCATCCAAAGAAGCTATGCTCGTCGTTTGCTTGCTGGCTAGCTAGATAGCTCACGTTGATTTGTACATTCCCATTAAAGGAGCGTACATTGAAATTGGCTTCCCTTCTTCCTTTTCATCTTTATCTGATGAGCTTTCATAGTTTAACACAGAAGTCATATTCATAAATTTTTTTTATCATTTGCCATGTCTGCTGCTGATGATGTCACTAACACTACTGTAGAAACTGTTTCGAACGAGGAAGTGGAATTTTATGTGGCGAACACATAGTGATGCATACAGTGAAACGTCCCAGTGCAGTTATTCTAAATATAGGCATTCTTGGAACGTCGCTTGACCAATCAAATTAGTGGACCAGAACTAACTGTTGTAATATTTTATAGTTTATTAACTGTACAATTTGAAATGTGGCTAAAATGGTTTCTTAGGATTGCATGAGAATCACTCTAGGTTGGCCTGGAGTGTTCAGCTTTTATTTATTTTAAGAATCACCCAGATGGACTGGCTTAATTACACTTTCTTGTTTCGAAACTCACCGCGTTTGACCATTTCTGCCTCCAGAGCCCTGTTTGAATATGACAGGATGAAGGATTCTGGCCTACCGAGTCAAGGATTGAACTTCCACTTTGGGGACATCTTGCACGTGCTGAACGCTTCAGACGATGAGTGGTGGCAGGCGCGCAGTGTCACCGCAGATGGAGAGGTGGAAGAGATCGGAGTCATTCCCAGCAAGAGGAGGTACTGCAGCACTCAGCTTCCACAGGAACATGTCTCATGCCCTTCCCTATTCCCTTTACCCCGTTCCCCAGTGTCTCTCTGCAGAGCAGCTTTGGTTGTACTTGGAAGGATCTTAGGGTTATACTCATTTTTAAATCATTTTAAGTACCAAATTGGCTTAGTTATTCAAAGAAAATATTCATCCTCGTATTCCCCAGAGAGTAGAAGGCAGAATCAGTTAAAAAGCTCTCTTTTTTTTCCCCCTGGCTAACAGATCCAGATAATGCTGAAAAAATAATCTGGTCTTGGAATCTTTACTTAATCCCCAACTTCATCTAGTTACTTATAGTAAGGCTGACTTTTTTTCCCCACTGAGAAATATTTCTGACTCTGCTGTCTGGAGGTAAGATTTAGCAAAGAAAGATTAGCTCCTTTAGCTCCTGCAGTGTGGTGAGTGGCAGCTAAACTCTGGCTGACAGCAGAAATACCCTGCTATGAGCCAGCAAGATTACAGTCATAACTGACACTTTCTTCAGCTGCATGATGAGCAGAATTGCCATGCTTGTAATATCGCAAAGTAGTTTATATATTTACTTCAGTATGTATTATTATGTATTTAAGCAAAACTCAGTCCAAAATGTTTGCAGTGTGTCAGGTGTCATTTTTAGCATTCACCTATTGTTTTATTGAACAGTCGTAAATTTTGTGTATCCCTGTTTGTATGCTCAAGAGAGAGCAAGTGCTAGTGCATGTATTAAATCACAAGACATGAGCGTGCGATTGTAGTGGGGGACAGAGGCCACCTCACTTTTGACTTTAAATGATAACGTGGCCGATTTCATATTCACTGAACGACACACATTCGCTCTTCAGCTAGTACTTAAATCCAAATTCAAACCCTTATAACGATTGACTCTTTTTAGTCTTTGTTTGTGGTGACAAGCGGCTATCCAGACATCCTAAATAAAGTCCATTTTGACTGTAATACTGATTCATTATTGCGTTTTACAGTCTTTTGGTTTGTACTTAACGCCATATCTCTTGTGTTTTTATATGAAAGTCGTTTACATGAAATCGCTATACATGACTGGATTATAAAGTCAGACTGCGCTGTATTTAGTGGAAGACAAACTCACGGTCTCACCGTCATCCAATAATGCACACTCTAATTAAAGCCTTTTTCCAGTGCGTGATGAAACAAAGTTTGCTCTCACTCACTGTCTCCAGACGAGGCAGATTGAGAGCTGATAACTGACTTCTCACCCTGTTCTGTTTATGTGCTGCCGTTCTTCTGTCTCTCACCTGCACTGGGTGTGGTCAGATGTCAGAGCTGTATGTGTGCTGCTGTGTGAGATATTTCACCATTCTGAAACAGTGGAGCCTCTGGGAAGAGTGCTACCTCTCTGAACATGGTGGCCTTTTTTTAATATAATTGCATGCGGACATGTATTTGTTTGAAGAAAGATTAATGAGTGAGTTATAGTCATCATTTCAAATATAGGGTGTTTGAACAGGGCCATGTATGTATTTCAATGTTTGGCTTCTACTACTATTTGAATGAGCTACTGCAATTTTGTAGTGAGACACTATTACTTGTGTGATGGCACAGTAAAACCCCCTCACATGGTGAACTACAGTGTATATATAGTTCTAGAAATGAAAAAAAAACAAACAAACATGAGGCTTTCCTAAGCTGGATTGTGTTTTGCATGTATCTCCTCCAGAAGTAAGGATCCTTACATTTAAAATTTTGTTTACCACAATAAGAATGAGAGGAAATCTCATTTAAAGATTCTATTCTGACTTTGAGGCAAGAGCATTGCTACAAATGTAATCAATTACGTTTGTGTTTGTTTCGCTATTGCACATAGCTATCCCTGAGGTGTAGCTGGATATATTATTTATGAGCATTCTAAATTAGAAGCACTTATTACAAAACTCTAGAGACTGTTGTGTATGAAAATCCCAGGATATCAGCAGTTTCTGAAATACTCAACCCAGCCCTTCTGACAGCAATGTCCCAGTTAAATTAACAGGACACATTTTCCCCCGTTCTGACGTCTGATGTGAGCATTAACTGAAACGCTTGACCTGTATCTGCATGATTTTATGCACTGTGCTGCTGCCAAAGAATTGGCTGAGTAGATATCTGCATCTATGTGCAGGTGTACAGGTGTTCATAATATAGTGTATATAGATCAGTCATTCATAACATTAAAACCACCTGAATAATATTGTGTAGGTCGTCCTTGGTCCACCAAATCAGCTCTGACCCCGTTGAGGCATGGTCTCCACAATACCTCTGAAGGTGTGCTGTAGTATTTTAACTTTAAGTCCTGTAATTTGCGAGGACCATCACGGATCGGACTTGTTTGTCCAGAACATCCCACAGATGCTTGATCGGATTGAGATCTGTAGAATTTGGAGGCCAAGTCAACACCTTGAACTCTTTGTCATGTTTCTCAAACTATTCCTGAACAGAAATTTCCATGAAGGCGTGTACTTGGTCTGCAGCAGTCTTAGGTAGATGATGCGTGTCAAAGGTCACATCCACATGAATGCCAGGACCCAACTTTTCCCAGCAGAACATCGCCAGATGCTCTGACCCATTCATTCAGCCGTCACGATTTGGCTCTCGTCAAAGTCACTCAGATCCTCACTCTTGCCAATTTTTCCTGCTTCCAACACATCAACTTCAATAACTGACTGTTCACTTACTGTCTAATATATCCCACGCCTTGACAGGTGCCATTGTAACAAGATAATCAATGTTATTCACTTCACCTGTCAGTGGTTTGCAATGTGCTGGCTGATTGGTGTACATGTTTCCAGTTGTGGTACATGTTTCCAGTTGTGGTTGTGGGGCTGCTGTGGCTCAGGTGGTAGAGCGGGTTGTCCACTAATCGTAGAGTTGGCGGTTTGATTCCCGGCCTGGGCAAGACACTGAACCCCAAGTTCCCAATGACAAGTTGGCACCTTGCATGGCAGCTCTGCTACCATTGGTGTGTGAGAGTGTGTGAATGGGTGAATGAGACACAGTGTAAAGCGCTTTGGATAAAAGCGCTATATAAGTGTGCCATTTACCATTTACATCTTTTTCTTCTTTTTTTTTGTAAGTGAATGCAATGCAACATGATATGATAACATCTGAAATTTTGTGATGCTGTTAAAACTGTCTGTCCTGACTTGGTGACATGGGTGCTTTTGGCAGCACTAAAAGCTGCATGCGGAATGACTATTCACCAGCTGTAATCTGAATTCTTCTGTTCCTTCTTGACCATCAGGGTGGAGAGAAAAGAGAGGGCCAGGTTAAAGACGGTCAAATTCAACTCCAAGTCTCGGGACAAAGAGGTAGGTCACTGCAGAAAAGGATTCGGATATAATGTAGAGTATAGAACCATCTCTGACTAGGTATATTTGATGTGAGGTATGCAAATAAACTCTGAGCAGATCATGTGCAGATGCATTTTTATGAATTTAATTCTTTAGATAAACAGTATTAATGTCACAGTCACAGCTAAATGTTTAGGATAGAATACTGCACCTTTGTCATGTGATAATGTATATTCAAATGCGAAAAATATTTTCACACCACAGAACTGACATCCGGTTTTCCACTTTATGCCACAAAGGATGTTCATGTGCAGACTAGAATTGTGATTTTTTTTATTTTTTTTTTATTTTTGTATAAATCTTTAAAGCTTTTATAAGTAAAACTTTTGCATTGTACCAGAATGAATGTACAGTACAATATTGTGCTAATCCCTCCTACAGACATCGGCATGCTTGTGAGAGTCTCATTAAAAGCATGTGACAGGTTAACGTGCACATCTTTGCTGCTCTGTTCTCCATTACTGACCTAACTTGTACTGTAGTACAAACTCACTTATCAACTGCATATCCCAAGGCAACCCCAAATTAAATAATGCATGATCGTCTCAGGTAAACAACAAAGCAACAAACAAAATGAAATATGCTTGCCATTGATGTAAAACTGCTCTGTTCCTGCATGGTGGCTTCTTCCATCCTCTTTTCTCTCCTGTGTGCTGTTTGCTTTTTTTTTTATTGCTGTTCATTTTCATATTGATATTTTATTTAATTCACTGCCATAATTCTTACACTTTTACTTTCAAATCCATTAATCACTCAGTCAGTTGTAGGCCTGTTTTGCTCTTGGAGCAACCTTCTTATCTGTTATTTCATGAGTGCCAATGTATTTCAGCTCACAATAGTTAGCACGAGTAATGAAAGTGCACCATACCGTAAGCATATTAACTAGAAATCAATTTCAGTTTTCAAATTTCATAAAGCATGTAGTCAGTGGCCACATGCTTCATGTGTAGGCTTTCATTTACTAAATATTCCAGTCACTTAAAAAAAAAATCTGATTAATAATTTACACGCACCTGAGTTATATTATAACTTTACACACACACACACACACATATATATATGTGTGTGTGTGTGTGTGTGTGTGTGTGTGTAAAAATACCATAAATGTTATATTAATAATGGGGAAACTCGTCTTTTTTTCCCCTAAATACTTGATATTTTGTCTCTATATTTGTTTATGACTAGCGAATAAACCTACATCCTGCTGTTTTATTTATTTATTTGTTTTCATCTACTTGTTTTACTAGTGACTATTTATTTGGAATTTTATTGGGCTAATATATGTCTTGACAATATGATAGCTGTTATATGATTTAGTATATTGCAGTATTCTGTTGGCGTTACCACTTTAATAATCTGGCAAATTCTGATGAACTAATGTTCAGATTATTAGTATACATGTATACACACTCATCACTGGGGTTCAGTTGGGCATCTGTTCACACCTGTAGCAGACACCTCCCTTCCATCTTTCTTTTTGTTCTCCATCCCTCCCTCTCTTCCTCAGCAGTCACTCAATGGCAAGGCTAAAAAGCACGTCTTTTCACATAAATTCCCCTTCTACAAGAACAAGGAGCAGAGTGAGCAGGAAACGAGCAATGTGGAGCGTAAGTACATCTGTGCACATGGGACAGTGCAGGACAAAGCAGCAACTAACCGCTGGACAAAACACCATACTGCAACTGCAAACATGTCAAATGCCAAACATCATTATAAGGCTATACGTCAGCTCATGATGTGTTTTTAATCTGAAATGATGATATAACATTAGAAATCTTAATGTATGTTTGTTCCTTGGGAGGACAAAATCCTATTCTGTTGCAGTATGGTTGTTTGGTTGTTCATCTGTAACGCTATGTGCAAGTTCAGTAACCTTTATTTTTGTGATTTGTTTTTCTATTTGTGTGCTCTCTGACGACTTCTCCCCAGGACCTGAGTGACGACAAAGGCTTGAGTAAGTCATCCTGGACTCCTGCAGTCTTAGATGGCCCCGCCCACTTCTCAGCATGACCTCATTTTAATTTTTCCTTCCCCCCCACCTTTCGCCTTATAATAATCTAATAAGTAGGCTTTTCTATGAAAAAAGTCTTGCCACATGAGCTGGACATATGACCTTTATTTTTGGAGGAATATAGAAATGATCTTTGCAGGTTTATAAGCTCTGTGACTAATCACACACGGAGTAGGTCGACCTGACATACAGATAAAATGACTACAGTATACCATTATATTCTGTGATCCACATGAACATTTCGGTTTTTTTTTTTTTTTTTTTTACCATATAGAAGACTTTTAAGATATATGTTATGGCTTGTCATTCAAAGTTAAGGGACAGCAATTCAAAAATGTATGCTCTTTCTCAAATGCGTGCTCTTGCTGCGCATTTAAATATTACATGAAATGCCAGAGCAGCATCACAGCATAACATATACAGTTATCAGAGCTTAAGTCCTGTCTTGATGCTCTGAGAATGTCAGTGAGTTTATTTATTCATAATTTCATTCATAATTTCTTTATCCTAAGCAAGATTCAAAGCAGATTTTTCTTATGATGTCTCAGCACATTCTGTCCACTTGAATGCTTATGAAGAGTATCTAAAAATAGTGCTAATGCACTACTACTACTCCATCATACTGCACTAAAGAGCTTCCTAATGATGCAGTATTACAGCATGTACCTAGCCTCTGTTTATTTTACAGCGACTAAGGTTTTTGTCCTTAAAATAAGTTCACATTGAGCACCTAATTCTGTCCTCTTGTGTTTTTAACACCTTCTTAGGAAGCTGTGGAAGACATAAGAGCACAGTCGTTTTGTTTCACAACAGCAACAGGAGAGTTATTACAAGATTGACATTTACGTTAGCACCGCTCTTGTCCTCATTTGCATTTCAAAGGCTTTTCAAAACACAACACTAGTGTGCTTCAACTAAAAGAGATGAAATCGAGTAGTTGTACACCTGCCCATTTTCAAAGCAAACACTCACACCATATGTTCAAGATGCATCAGTGTTGTTGTTTTTAAAGTATTTTTGTGATCATAGCACACATGCAAAAACAAGACGTACTGTAATTTCAACGTATTCATGTTTCCACAAGCTTTGTGCCAATTGTTGAGGGTGGTAACATGGCACAGAGAGGAGCAAATGTAAACAGAGTTGTTTAAGCATCCTGACTTCTACCACAGTGCTGTTGAATGCTCAAATTTAATTGGTCAAAGGATTACTCTATAGTTCCGGCTGTAATTCAAATGACAGGTTTATATTAACACACTCTGTCTAATATTTTAGCATTTCTGTAGTAACTAACTTGTTCGCAAGAGCTTGTATGGCAAACAATTCACGCGCTGAAGATAGTAGTAATTGGATTTTTAAAATTTTTTTTAACAAAGAAAAATGTCATATGGTGAAAGTTTATATGGAGAAGCTGTAAGGAGATTTAACATTTATGGAAGGATTCTTAGGTACCAGTGTTTTGTAGTGGTCAGTAAGTTTTATGCAATGGGAAAGTCTTCAGGTTCGAGGAATTTGAACTTTCCAGTCCCTGGGTAACATGACGAGCTGCTTTTGAGGGAACGGCTGTTTATAGCTACTATAATTTATGTGATAACAAGAACTGACATGCTTCACATATATTTCATAACACTAAATGTAACTATAAACAGTTAAAAAATATGTCATATATGAATACATAAAAACAAATTACTAGAGGTCGACCGATAACTAAGTTGGGCAGTACCTACCAATAACCGATGAATCAACCGATTAAAAACAATAAAAATATAACACAAAATAAATCTATAAATATTATATTAACTATTTTAAAATATTAATGTAAATAAAAGATGTACATCCAAACTGAACCGAAAAAGTAACGCTCCAAATAACAACAAAAAATAGAGACATCCAAAATGCATCAAAAAACACTTCAAATAACACAAAAAAATTGTCAGTGATAGTTTATTTCACCTCTAGAGGCCACTCTCGTACTGTAGAATGACTGTTGACCCTTCTCGGCGGTTCCCGTAATGGACGCGACCAGGGAAAAACTATCCGTGTGGAGTTTTGGTTATTGGTACTGATTTAATTGGCAAAACTGATTGACCTCTAAAATTACAGTAGTTGGCAAATTGCTGTGGTATAACGAAAATAATCAATTTCAGGGTGTTAACAGTAACTCTGCTTCATGTCAGGCCAGATCATACCACTTCCACATCACCTCAGGATTATTTTCCTATAACAACATGCCACTTCAGTTCCTCTCCTTCTCTTTAAGAAGTGAGTGCACAGTGCATTTTTGATAATGGCGTATAATTTTACTTGCTTATTATATCAGATTTTAGCAGTCACTTTGACTGGCTGACTCACAGAACTTGCAGCAAATATATTTTCTGTTTTCTGTCTGATTCAATTTTATGTTGGCATTTTAGTGGTAGTGCACTGAGCGCAGAGACTTGGATACAAGATCAGCCACAAATCTGAGCTGTCAGAAATGGGACAAGGCTTAGCATGAAATCAGGAAAATGCTGTCATATCCCTGCATCTGTGCTGAAAAAGGGTCTCTCACTTTTTTTTCTAATTTTCTTTTTTCTTTTTTTGAGTTTGAAAATTCCACTGTGTTGTCAAATTTGAAAAGGCTTGTGAATAAAGAGTGCCACACCCTCTTTATGCTCATCCACCAACAACATGTTAATACAACAGTACACAAATAAGAAAAAAACTTGGCTTTCCTACAACCAAAATCATAACAGTTAACCAGCACATTGTCCTTGCATTGGTACAAAAATAGAGCCCTTTGTGTTGGATTTCTCCTCACATAACGCTAAGAAGTCTTGCCTGTCAATCATATTGGTTTTTGATTGAGAACGCTCCCCCTATGCACTAGTATTCCAGTGAGTTAGCCTTGGTAGTTCACTTTTGATGTGTTTGGGGGCATGACGTTTAAGGTACTGAGTGGTACTATTCATTTTAGCTAACTTTCCCCAAAATCTCTGACTGTACCTTTTAAGAGGTTATGGTACTTCAATCAGTCCTCCACACTGTCCATGTTGTATTAAAGGGAGAGGGTCTGTGTTTGCATTCTCACTGAAACATCTGTCTATGGTGGAGTTGTGTGTCTCAATATACAGTGTACCATGGCAGTGTTAAAATCCTCTGGAGACGATATCTATACTGTGCTATTAAACATATAAAACAAAGGCAAATTTATTACATGCGAGTGAGCTTGTTTTTTCTACACTGGTGCAGTTCAGAATTTTCTTCCCTTACTAAAACAAAAAAACAAACCCACAAAAAATGTCCCAGCTCTCACACCGCTCGTTCTATTTCAGTGGTGTGAACTTGCAGCAGCAGAAACTGGAATTAAATTGGAAAGTGCAAGATGATTAGCGGTTTCAAGGGTCTCGCAGATCTGTAACACTGCCATCTGCTGGTCATTGAAATGAGTTCTGTCTGAGTTTTATCTCACTTCCAATCCTGAAGGTGTTAACCATCTTAACATGCCTCAGAGAGCTAACTAAGTGCTGTTTCTTGATGCAGATTGGGTGTGTTACATCAGAGAAACATAGCCTTCAAGACTGGAATTGAGAATGTGTGGTTTATGTCCTACCTTGTGTTTTCTTGTGTGGCTGTGTAGTGCTGCTTATGTTGCCCTTTTTTGATTTCAGAGCATGCAACCTCTAATGCCAGTGATAGTGATCGTAGCTGCCGTAAGTGTTTTCCTCTCCTCTTTCGTCTGTCTCTGTGAGATGTTTGTTTACCATGTTTTTATATTTTCTCAGTCTTCATTGTACAAAAGTTCTACAATAATCCCAAACGTATTTATTAGCATAAAGGAATGAATGTGTCATCAACAGGGTAACTATGTCTATCAGCACTTTTTTTTTTTTTTTAAGATTATGGCCTCGTTTTGAAAACCATAGCCATTAAAAGGAAAGCGGATACGACCTCTGTTATCAGCGACCAGGTTGTTTATGCTTTATGACTGGTGTTCATACTTCTCTGAATTATTACCTAATCACTTGAACGATGTGCATCAGCATATTTAGAGTACGAACCCTTCCTGAACTTTCCTGTCTACACACGATAATCCCATTCTGTTAGAATGAAAAGCTTTATATAATACGTTTTGTCATTTGAATTTTGTAGACTGTGCATAAACTATTTGGATTTCCGAGCAGACATGTTGAAAATGTTCAGCTACTTCTCCATTGAGGAGATATGCCATGCAGACAGATTTACATCAACTGATTGTACATGTTAGACATTTGCTAAAGGTTTTTCTTTCCTCTGTTTTTTTCAGGTGGACAGGAAGAATATGTTGTATCATATGAGACTGTGATTCAGCAGGAAGGTAAGTGTCTTAAGGAGTGGCTGGTATAAATGGGTTAGCAGTGATAAGCCTTCCAAACCCCCTCCCCGGTAATTCAAACCAGGGAAACATTGTCCAATCAAAGTACAAATTACATAAACGGACACAAGACAGAATGGTAATGTTAGTGGGTTTTTTCTTTTCTTTTTTTGTTCAAAAGAGTTACAGCTTTTCTGTTTGGTATTTGGAGGAAACGCAGCATGAAGCCAGTAGAACATTACAGACATGAGACATAAACATTTGAAATCATGAATACAGCCTCATGTCTGCGTTTAAGTGTGTTTGTGTAATAATTTGGCCTGCATAATTCTTATTACCCTTTTGATGAGGTCACATGATATATTGCCTTGCTTAATTCAAAATGTTTGATTTTCGAGCTATCGATAGATTATATTTGAGCCCTCCATCTAATATCCGTCACTGCTCTAGGCTATTTGATCATGAAAGTTTGTCATCAAATTGTCTCTGACTTTGCAGTGAGTTATGCTCGTCCCGTGATTATTCTGGGCCCTATGAAAGACCGGATCAACGATGACCTGATATCAGAGTTTCCTCATAAGTTTGGATCATGTGTCCCTCGTGAGTACCGTGTGCACGGTGTCCTTATCACTCATACGGCATTCCAGCTTCAGACTTCAATATGCCATGATTTGCTGTTTAATCTTCATGTGGATATTAATCTTAATCCTATCATCTCCCTCCCTTTTGCAGACACAACCAGATCAAAGCGAGACTACGAGGTTGATGGCAGAGATTATCACTTTGTCGTGTCTCGAGAGCAAATGGAGAAAGACATTCAGGATCACAAGTTCATAGAGGCGGGCCAGTACAACAATCATCTGTATGGCACAAGTGTACAATCAGTGCGAGAGGTCACAGAAAAGGTGACGCAGTTCTCTCTCTCTCTCTCTCTCTCTCTCTCTCTCTCTCTCTCTCTCTCTATCTCTCTCTC
>JAOUWY010000030.1:24138218-24149392 GCA_025728095.1 Prietella phreatophila
CACCACCTGCAGAACCACTCCTTTATTGGGGGTGTCTTGCTAATTGCCTATAATTGCTACCTGTTGTCTATTCCATTTGCACAACAGTATGTGAAATTGATTGCCAATCAGTGTTGCTTCCTAAGTGGACAGTTTGATTTCACAGGAGTGCGATTGACCTGGAGTTACATTCTACGGGTGTACCCCGCCTTGTGCCCGATGCTTCCTGGGATAGGCTCCTGGTTCCCTGCGACCCTGAAGAAGGAATAGGCAGTAGAAGATGGATGGATGGATATTCATCTAATAATAGCCTAATACATAGTACCTTAATACATAGCAAACACTTGAAGCTTTTCAGATAGCTAACAACAAGAAGTGTCTTAGCAATGTGTTTGGCCAACACAAGCCCCCAGAACAGCTTCAAAATACCTTGGCATAGATTCTACAAGTCTATGATATTTTCTAGAGGGTTAAACAACATCATTGTTCATGTTCCTTCAATTACTGTTCTGATGATGGTGGTGTTGACTGCTGTCCAACATTCCAGTCCAATATCACCCATAGATGTTCAACTGGGTTGAAATCTAGTGACTGTGAAGCCATAGAATATGATTAATATAATTTTCTTTCTCATCAAATTATTCAGTGAGCCCTCATGTTCTGTGGATGGGGGCAGAGTCATCCAGGAAGATACCATACGCATCAGGATAGGAATGTTTCATAGGATAAAGGTGATCATTTAGAAGAACTTTGTGTTGATTTGCAGTGACTCTTCCTTCTAAGGGGACAAGTGGACTCAAACAAGACAAGCAAAAATAAATTCCCCCCCTCCCCCCGTAAATATGCCTTTAAGACAACATATTGATACCACAGTAGAATATAGCAGATCCTAATAATAATAATACAGAAGTAGGCGAAGTGAAAAAAAGCATGTGCAAGAAAAATGCACTTACATGCAAGGTCAGAATTGCATATCATTGAGATGTGACTGTTTTTGGTGAACTCTCTATTATTCATTATTATCTCCTCACTATGAGCTCTAAATTCTGAATATGGCCCCATATAACCAAATCCATAAAATCCTGTTTGGAAATTCTCCTCTCTCCTCCATTTTTACAGCCACTCCTTCACTTCAGCATGCTCAACTCATTCACTAAAGCATTTCGCTGCGTAGTTTTCTTTCTGTATAATTTAACTTTAAGAGCCCCAGTGAAGTACACACATTCATACGATATTCTTCCCTGCAGCTTTCTAACATCTTTAGTTGTACAGTATGTCATCTCTGCACATCTGCAGTCATGCTGAGTCATACCAGGATTCCCAAAACTTAAATTTGTTTCACATACAGTGACCTTTATAAACTTGGTCTTTTCAAGCAAACTTAAAGTACTTAATCCTGTTTACTGTATTTTACCCTAATCCGCCACAGTGTTTACTGAGCCAAATGCTTTGCATTCCTAAATCAATTCACCTAGATACAAAATGAATGAAGTAATAAATAAATCAAACAGCAAGGTATTTCATTAGACTCTGCTCGTAGAACCCAGCAGCTACAATTAGACGACTTTTTTTTTTAACCTTCCAAGAGTCAATGTATATTTGTCATAATAAATAGAGTCATTAGCATGGCATTTGTACAGCAGCCCATCCCAGCTGGCCTTTCATATGCAAGGCTTTCACTGAGACACTTCTAGCTGCATATACAGGAGATGCAAACATGCGCCCTTGCCTAAATAAACATGCTGTGGCGGACGTGTGGGGAATACGGGCGCTTTGCTGGTCTACTTACCCTAATTTGGCGCGTGGACTGAGATGCCCATTTTAGATGCATGTTTGATAAACACAGCACAAAGAACCGACCAATGACAAACCAAGAAGAAAAGTGCATGGAGAGCATTATGCCAGGAATGGAGACAGTTATGATGAATGGGGATTGCAGACCTGCTAAAGGACTTGAGCTCTGAGAGAACTAAATCAAGCCCTGAATTTCTTATCTGGCTTTCACTTAGAGTTCATAAAAATGTAAAGGATATTTCCACTTTAGAACTCTTTTATTTTTGATTACTTAAGTACTGCATATAAAAAGTGCATTGAATGTCTTGATGTATTGCAATGATTTATAAAAAGTTATAGTAAAACATAAAAGAGTTTAGTGCTGTAGGAAAACAGTGCTTAATGGACTTTTGATCAAACCGATTAAAAACTAAAAATTAAAAACTAAACTTCTGTCTAATTCTACTTGAGAAACCCAGAGAGTTTGATTCAATCCTTAATTTAAAGCTCCTGATTCGTATTCATGTTCAGACACAGAACACCGTTCTCAGTTGAAATATTCCCAATCAGTGTTTTCTCACAGCGCGGGTAGAAGGTATAGCATAGCGGAGGTGACAGACAGCTGAGCTGCACAGTCACAATGTTGAACATTGTCGCTGTCAAAATCTCTCAGCAATGTACAATCTAAATTAATAGCAAAGGGAAATGAAAGCCTTGAAGAACACAAACCAATCATCATAAAACAAGTCTGTTTTAAATGGGCATGACCCAAAAAAACAGCAGCTGAGGGATGTAAAGGGACTTGGATCTGAGTGGTGTATAAAGTAAAGGTGCATGTGGTCACTTCCTGTCTTGATCTGGAATGAGTGTGTACGGCTACTCACCTTCCGATGGTGTTAGGCAGTGAGGTGAGCTGGTTGTCATCAACTTTTAATGTTGTTAACTTTTTCAACATTCCTATGAAAGCATAAAAAGTCAAATTACTTCATTAGTAATCAACCATTCGAATCAAACTCATAGTCACAGATCTGTAACGCAAGAGGAAAATGATGGGAATTCTATACGGTAGGCACAGACTCTCAGACACTGAGATTATACTCGGGAAGTCGCTCAGGTACACTGAAATGGGTCCAGGTATATTCCATCTTAAAGAGTTCTATTTATTAAGTTCAGGGAAACATCAGAGGAAACCTGGTGACATACTTATTTTGTTGTTTGTCATGAATGCATCTGGGTGAGAGAGAAAGAGCAGAGAGGTGAAGGTGCAGAGCAGCAATAACATCTGATGAGAGAGAAGAACCAGATAGAGTTGCTAAAACATTCTCTTTTCCTTTTAATGCTTAAATGTTAATGACCATATATTGCATTTACTGGATTAGGTCATCAACTCATGGACGTTCATGGTGCTCCAAATATTCCTATTCTATCACTTTCTACATGACAGTAGCGATGTACATGATGATATCCAACCATCAACAATAAAGAGGACAGGACATCGAATTAAAGTTGTGTTGCTTATAAAACAACAACATGGACCAAGCTATTCATCATCAGTATGCCTTAACTCATTATAAACACGTCGGTGTGCCTTAACTCAGTATGCAAAACCCAGTTGCCTTCTTGCTGACCCACTCATAATAAGCTGCTTCAATTTAGTAATGCAACACATTTTCAATTTGCAGAATGCAACTGATAGATAAGTAAGGACTAACACATGACAGACTGTGTGGTTAACCGAAAATAATCCCCCACACCACCACCACAGTGATTTGCAAACGACTATAATGTTTAATTTATTAATTTATATACCACACTGATTGTAACGCTTTATAGTTAGATTTAATGTTGTGTAACGTCCAAGAGATCATTTAATTCCTGTTCTCACCTACGTTATAGCCACGATAAACAGTCATTCCCTCACCACACATCCTTTCTTTCTTCTTTGATTGGATCTCTCTCGCTCACTCAGATCACTCTATCTCTCTTGCATGCGCTACTGGAGGTTATTTATAAGTCGTGTATTTCACTGTAATGATTTGTTGTGTATTGTGTATATAAGTTGTGTAAGACAGTGTATTTTTTATGTTTGGATGGAAAATGAAACTGTCCTCACCTATCGTATCAGGCAGCTGCTGCAGCATGTTAGACGAGAGCAGGAGGTCCTCAAGAGACTCGCACCCAGAGATGTCTGCATCAAGATTCTCGATCCTGTTCTTGGCCAAGTCAAGATAGCGCAACTGCCTCAGTTTCCCTATAGACTATAGCGAGAGACCAAGAGAGTTGCCAGATGTAATTAAAACACATTTCTCCATGGTTCTATCATTGTCCATGACAACCATCTAGCATTCATAAGGCATGTATATTCAACATTTTGTTAATAAATATATCTTTTAATATATTTTATCTTTTTATTGTATACATTGACCCACAATCCCTCACTAGTATCCAACCTTAGGATATTAATAAAAGAATGGGATAACATTAGCATACCATATTAGTGACTACAAATGCATATGTTCTATGTGATATTGTTAAACAATTATTTCTGACTAGGCAAGCCCAATTAAAAGCCACTCAGAATTAAGGTAGCTGTGACACCAAATGCTTACAAAGTGTTTCAGGCACTTTAACCAGAGTAAGGATACTACCATTTATATTTATAGCATTGTAACATATACTTCAAATAGGTGTCTGGATCCAATTACAATACCAAAGAAAATACATGCATCTATATAAGTAATTACTGAAAGATCTATTGGTTTGGACCTAGCATTAAGACCATGACTTTCTTCATCTAAAAGAGCGTTACAGAAAGTGTTACTGTATAACTGGCCTTTGCATACAGATAACATGAAAAGGTAAATTTACTATTGATACTTATTGTGTTCTACATGGGTTGTGCTGTATTTGTGCCTGTGTTTTATGTGGTTGTACTGTGCGTGACTATGATGTGTGTGATTTTGCTGTGTGTAGGTATATTATGTGTTGTGCTTTGTTTAGCTGTGCCATGTTTAGCTGTAATGTGGGTGACCGTATTGTGTTTAGTTGTGCTATTTGTGACTGTACTGTGTTGTGTGTAACTGTGTTGTGTTGTGTGTGACTGTGCTGTTTGTGACTGTTGTGCTGTGTGTGACTGCTGTGCTGTGTGTGACTGCTATGCTGTGTGTGACTGCTATGCTGTGTGTGACTGTGGTTCTGTGTGTGACTGCTGTGCTTTGTGTGACTGTGCTGTGTGTGACTGTGCTGTTTGTGACTGTGCTGTGTGTGACTGCTGTGTATGAGTGTGCTCTGCTGTGTGTGATTGTGCTGTGTGTGACTGTGCTGTTTGTGACTGTTGTGCTGTGTGTGACTGCTGTTCTGTGTGTGTCTGTGCTGTTTGTGATTTCTGTGCTGTGTGTGACTGTGCTGTTTGTGACTGTGGTGCTGTGTGTGACTGTGCTGTGTGTGACTGTACTGTTTGTGACTTCTCTGCTGTGTGTGACTGCTGTGCTATTTGTGACTGCTCTTCGGTTTGTGGCTGTGCTATGTGTGACTGCTCTTCTGTGTGTGGCTGTGCTATTTGTGACTGCCATGCTATGTGTGACTGTACTGTGCTGTGTCTGACTGTGTTGTGCTTTTTGTGACTGTGCTGTTTGTGACTGCTGTGCTGTGTGTGTCTGTGCTGTGTGTCAATGTATAGTTTGTGCCTGTGCTGTTTGTGACTGTGTTGTGCTGTTTGTGAATGTAATATGTGGCTGTGCTATATGTGACTGTGCTGTTTGTGACTGCTGTGCAGTGTGTGAATGTGTTGTGTGTGACTGTGTTGTGCTGTGTGTGATTGTGCTATGGCTGTGCTGTGTGTGACTTTGCTATGACTGTGAGATGTGTAACTATGATGTGAATGGCTGTTTTGTGCTTACCCCTGGTATTGTCTGTAATGAATTGTTGTCCAGCCACAGCTCTTTTAGGTTATGAATCTGCTCCAGAACTTCTGGCTGAAACAGCAAAAACAGTTGATAAACACTGTAGATTATATCATGACACAAAAAATGCATGAACACCAATAACACAGCGTTCTAATTAATTATAATTTCTAGTCTGAGCACTGCCAGTTGCCATCTGTTGCTGGGGGACAGGGAAACTGCACTCAGCTGTGATGCCAGTGGAAAGGAGGGACAATAATGGGCATTCACTCCCTCACAAAGTCATGTGGTGTGTACTCTCTCTCTCTAAGCTTACTGAGCCGCTCTGCCACATGGCAGCAGGAGTGTGTACAGCCTTCACTCTGCGAGGGAACTCTCATGTCATATGGAAAAGACTTATAGGGACTGGCATCGGGGTGAAGCTCAAATCATGTCCACAGCAAATAAATATTTTTAAATATTCATTTTAATGTACAATAATTATATTATAATGTATGTTCCATCTTCTTCTGTTTCTATTCCCATGACAGTCCCCTATCGATAGATCAAGATCTAGATAACTAGTACAGTATATTGTGTCTAGTGGAAGCCTCTTCAAAAAGGAAAATGTTGTTTCATTTAAAAGCAATTGTTTTGTGTCCCCATGACGTCGTCCATTGAACAGATTGGTGTAAGGAACAGACTCCAATAGCGACAACACAGATGCTCAGTTTAGTACAACAAGCCAGCAGAGCAAATGACTTCATCAGATTCCTTTTGCTCCATTCATTGCTCATTATGTCTTTCAGTGTTGAGATGTTTTATCTGATGTGGCCCTTTTGCTTCTATCTATTGAGGCTGGGAATTGTGAAACAGAAGTAATCAGTCTGTCTGTGTCTAGTGGTCCCAAACCAGATGTTTCAAGAGCACCATCTTACAGCAAACAAACTCCATCTGAGATAATTGTAAACACATCTTCATTTGCCTACAATACCGAATCATATTCATTCAATTATAAGCTGCTGAAAGAGGAAGCCACTATTAATTTAGCACTGAAGGTTATTAGTTGCATGGGGCCTTTGCTGTGTTGAACACCTCCTATGTGTATAATGGATGCCTGTGTCATTTTGTCTTGGCCATGGCTATTTCCTGTTCTTTTTTTGTTTTGAGCTGCAGGATCTGTGCCCTCCAAGCCTCCTCAGCATGGGCCATTGCAATTAAGAAACTTTCTGCAATGCAGCCACACAGACCAGGCAGCATCTGGTCTAATCCCAGTCAGCTCTTGCACTGTAACACACAGCTAGAGCCAATCAGTGTCTCCACATCATAACTTTCCTCTCAGGATGTGTGAGGATTATGAGAGGGAAATGCAAACCCACAAAGCAATACACACATTTCGCCAAATCAACTACTACTGAGGATACTGAGTAGTATAAAATACTAATCCTAGGAAATAAACTCCTGTCTAAAGTTTTATCAATTGGAGCATACGTAGAACATTCGTAGAACAAGTGCCCAAACTCTTAATCAAACTGTTGTCGCACCCTCAGAACCAGTTTTAGTTCTCTATCCAGAGAACACATTTTTAAAAAAGTTTGCTTGCACCTCTAAGCCTCTTTAGTCACATCTGGCTCACTACCGAAGGTATATATCATATATACCGAAGGTATACCTCTCCATATATCAAGGACAGGACACTTTCACAGTAGTCAGGTCCTACAAAAAGCACTATGGCTGAGGTAATCATGAAAGTGCCAACAGCAAAGGTCAAACCTGCCTTTCCTGAAGTGGGACAGGCAGATTGGAAGTCCAGACAGCGGAACTATTAAGTGTCAATGGGGTTCTCTCATTACTCCGAGGCTCTAAACAGTAAAGCAATGCCAAACCATCTGTTCCCTTTGGAAGCACTGAAGTGAGTATGTTTTTGTTTTTTTTTTCCACCCAAGGTCAAAGTGCCCTGGATAGTGCAAACGTGCACATGATTCTGATTGGGGGAAAAAACAAACTCTGGAAGCCATTAAAATTTTTTCTTTACTGTCGGACACTGCAAGAATGAAATGTCCGAGTCACGCTTGGTTTATTTGCTCATTTGCTCAGTATTTACTTACAGAGTATTATACAGAGGACTTATCCTGTAGAGTAAAAAATGCAGTCACACATAGAATGCTGTTATTCTTTCTTTCTACCTTTTATTACAGCTCTGTGTAGGATTACTAATCTTCAAAACTGTGTAAACTTCTACTTTTACTAATTCATTAATCATTACAGTATATCTCTTTTTCTCCGCACCAGTCTAGTCTATTCCTGAACATTGTACACGTGTTTTATCGGTAATCCTCCATTTTGTGTCTGTCAATGTTTCTCCTTTAATTAAACAAAATGGAGAAAGTTTAATTACAGTAGGCATTTCAGGGTTCAAAATGCATACAAGGAAAAAACTTATCTAAAGAAATCCCCTATAAGTGCTTCATTTACAGTTTAGCAGTCTAACCATCTCCCTTAACATAACAGTAATTTGCCAGTTCACGGACCTGGCATTAATCTGAACTCTGACTAAATTAACACATGGGTAAGTGAATTATGGTGTTTATGGGTTGGTGTATAACTCGGAAGAAACACTGGACAGATTTATTGCTATTGTTTACTCCCAACTGGGCGAGCCAAATTGAAAGTCACTCAGCGTTGAGCTCCCTGTCATACCAAGTGCTGCATGTTTGAACTGATTCATAAATAATACATCAGTGCATGATGCAACCAATGCAGCACAGCACTGAGGAATTAATGAGAGGCTCGGGATGAGGATGAGAACGCTTCGATCCCCATCAAGCCCTTCTGGGTCAAAGACTGCCAGGTGAGCTGACAGCTGCCCAAGTGATGTCTATCTTTACAGTTAGACATGTTTTTTCTTACCAGCTCAGTGAATTCATTGCTTCCCAAGTCTAATCGCTCCAGCTGTGACAGCCTGTGAATTGACCTGCAGCACATTTACAAAGAGAGAAATTACATCAGCACATCATATTAACTACAGTAGAAAAAGAATGACAATAAAGAATAAAAGCTTAATGCTTTAAAGTCTTTATACAGTTCATGACTTATTTTTGCCTTGAGCTATGTATACATTAACTTTTTTGCATCATCCAAAACGGAAAAAGATTTATAGCGGTAATCTAGGAATAAAACATGGTTTTATTATTACTCTTCTGCTTACAAACACAAACTTGACATAACTTTATATTTATAACTTGACATAACTTTTTGGGACAAAAAATTATTAGTACACAATTTGCAACTTGGTATCACTGCTGATGTATTCAAAGGGTTAAACACTGTAATACTATTGTATAGTTGAAGTGTCAATAACATTTACCAAAGCGAATAAAACCTGATCACTGCAGTTAATGCTCCAGTCTATAACCACAGCATTTCAACAGCAATGTGTATTCTAAAACTCTAATTGTAAAATTGCATTTATCCATAAAGTGGTTTTTCATTGGTTTTCGATTTGGATGTACCTGTAAAATAATTTAGCATTCTACTTTGGGCATTACAGAATCAGAGAGCATAAAGGAAAAACCTGGTTTGGGTTTGATGAAAACACAGAGCTGTAATGACAGAATATAAAGTGTTGCTATGCAAGGCAACTGAGCCAAGACCACAGTGTGCAGTATGTGTTGTTGTGTAAGGCCCCTGCGGTGATGTATTATGGAATACATTACAAGCTCTGCTGCCTTTCACAATAAGAACCACCTTTACATTCAATTTTATCCTGAACATGCATGAAAGGGGATGAAATCATGAATACTTGGAATTTTCTATTTTGATTTTATTTGTATAGCGCTTTTAACAATTGACATTGTCTCAAAGCAGTTTTACAGAAACAGATAAACACAGGATACAGATTAGATTTAAACATGTGAATTTATCCCTAATGAGCAAGCCGGTAGAGATGGTGGCGAGGAAAAACTCCCTAAGATGATGTGAGGAAGAGACCTTGAGAGGAACCAGACTCAGAAGGGAACCCGTCCTCATCTGGGTAACAACGAATAGTTTGAAAGTAAAAGAAAGTTCATTATGATTTTTAGATGGAGTCTGTTTTGTTGAACTAGTCCACTGTTCACTAAAGGAGACCTGAGTGAAAAATTGTATGTGGTAATTGCAGTCCTAAGACTTACTTAGGAATACTTGGAATTTGTAGGCCATTGCAAGGTTATAAAAAAAAAAACATAATTCCTCTTGAACAGACTGAATTGTAATGGTCTTAAAGGGGCCAAGGTTTTCCATAAAAAAGTAGAAAATGTGATATGTCAGACCAGGGCACCTTCTTCCATTGCTCCATGGTCCAGTTCTGATGCTCATGTGCCCTCTGTAGTTTCTTTGGTAGTTGACAAGGGTCAGCATGGACACTCTGTCAGGTCTGTGGCTATGCAGCCCCGTTCATAGTAAGCTGCGATGCACTGGGTGCTCTGACATGTTTCTATCATAGCCAGCATGAACTTTTTTCCACAATTTGTACTACAGTAGCTCTTCTGTGTGATTGGACCAGATACTCTAGCCTTTGCTCCTCAAGCACTTCAATGAGCCTTGGGTGGCCATGACCCTGTTGCCAGTTCACAGGTTGTCCTTCCCTGGACCACTTTTGATAGGTACGAACCACTGCATACTAGGAACACCCCAGAAGACCTACCATATTGGCGATCACCGTTTTGGAGCTATCACAATTTGGCCCTTGTCAAAGTCGCTCAGATCCGTACACTTGAACATTTTCACCTGTCAGTGGTTTTAATGTTATGGCTGATCAGTGTGTCTACTGTGCCAACTCGGTTCTCTCCATGTTCAGTTGATTTTCATTATTTCTATGCTCATTTCCCATCTCGAACCATCTCGAGTCATTTCCTGTAATGACTCTGAATTGTCTCAGATATATTGGCATCTGTACTCGCACTTGTCTCGGTCTTGGGCACGGGTCTCGTTAATTTTGTTCTTGATCTTGTCCAAAAGTTTCTAAAAAAAATTTATTTTAGGTTTAACAAGAAGTAATTCCTTCTTTCAGACAACACAGCCTCATCAAACCAAACAGCAAGCGAACGAAAAGTATCAATTTCTCTCTGATTCAGACTAAGCAAACTTGGTGTGAGAGTAGCCTAAGAGTGTCAGTGTAAAAGTTTGTGCAACCGCACCAATGCTAACATCCGAAAAAAACACCCACGTCACTCACTTTGGCATGGTTTTCAAGTGATTCTCCCGAAGCTCCAGGATGCGTAATTTAGACAATCTGAAAAAAAGGAAAATTAGTTGCAATTAGTTCGTTATGGAAAGTGAAATTCTTTTCAATGCCATCATCAAGAAGAACTATAGATACAACCCCAATTCCAAAAAAGCAGGGACACTGTGTAAAATGTAAATAAAAACATTGGTAATTGGCAGCATTCCTTCTCCTCCAAACACGTCAAGTTGAGTTGATGCCAAAGAGCTCCATTTTGGTCTCATCTGATCACAACACTTTCACCCACTTGTCCTCTGGTGGTCAGATGAGACCAAAAT
>JAOUWY010000030.1:24303462-24313957 GCA_025728095.1 Prietella phreatophila
TACATGGTAGTTTCTTAATCTAATTATGGTCTTAATTAGATTAAGAGTGGATTATTGTTGTCCATGTAAACGTACTGTTTGTCAAATAAAATACTTCCTCGTGCTGGAGGCGATGTCTCTACAGTGTAAAGGGTAGGGACGTACATCTCTACCAATTGAAGGTAGCACACAAAGCTGCGTCTCCTCCTCGTTCAAAGTGAATGAACTCCAGCCATTTCCTTCTTAACCAACTTATGTTTTGGAAAACCGACTAAAACGTGTGAACAGCCTAAGACATGTTTGTGACCTGGGCTGATATGATTTCTCTCGCTAAACAAAGGCAACTTTGGCTAGGTGACTTTCCCAACATTGGGGTTGGGACACTTCAGATTCTAGGGAGCATTTGATTGAGCAGAAAATCCGATGAGAAGCTGAAGTGCAGAATGACGTCATCAGAATTGTTGAACCGTACTGGTGGTAGAGAGAGACTGTACATTTTTAATGCATACATCTTCTAAATGCGAATTTAGTCATTGTTTTTGGAGCACATTAGCTTTTATATAAAAATGAAAGCTACTAATCATACTAAAAGCCCCAAAACTTTGTCCCCTCCAAAGTCCCCATGAAATCAAAGTAAGTTCAGGTTTTTTAAGTGGAACTATTTAAACATTTAAAGTGTGGTATGTTGTTCACTAATTCATTACAAATGGTTTAACTGACGACACACTGCTGTGGTACAAGAGCAACAAAACAGTGGGTGACTTGTTGTTATCGGAAACTTCAGGGTAGTAATATTCCACCGCTTCGTATCGGGGTGCATCACGACACAGCAGAACATAGTCGTGTTTTATTCTGTGAGCATATGAGCCTGTTACTGGATATTATTATAACCGAGTGTACAGAGCATGTGTAAATGCGACGTGTTCCTTATTTATCCGTCACCTATACACTGATCGATTTGATCGATCGCTGGTCGTGAAGTTAAGCCCCATCGTGACTGCTCGGTTTTCTGTCTACAGCGTTCTGTCTTCTAGAATTATACATTCATCCTGTTGATGTGCATGATGTCAGTGTAGCGTTCACAATCCAATTATCTCCAGCAAAGCTCTTCCGTGCAAAAGCTAAGCATGCTAATGAAAGCAGGAGGTGTGCTCGTGTCTGTCGAGATGAGGACGACTCCAAATCAAGCTCTCTGTCTCTCTCTCTCAATCGAAAGAGTAATATATGTCAAATCAATTTTACTTTATTCCGCATTCCTAATATAAACTTTATTCCACATTCCTGGCCCGTGCTGTAAATTGCTGATGATGATTAAACGCTGAAGGCATCCCTTAAATGAACTATTGTGTTTTCTGTCCGCAAGGTGAGTTCGAGACATTTTTATTAGTATTCAAAAAAAAAAAGTTTTCACAAGAATCGAGCAGTGATCATTAGAACCAGTCTAATCTAATAGGGATAATTACACCTGAGTCAGGCAGCTTCTGACCCTGAAAGCTGTAAAGAATTAATGTTTGGGAACATTTTCAATTGAAATTTTAGTGAAGCAGTAACTGGTAGCAGGTGTAGCTGGAGAGAACGCGTCACTTTCTGTTGCGATTTTTCTTGCTTATTCGAAGCGGTTAATGATTGATGAGTGACTATGAACCCATTTCACCTTCTCCTAGTGCTGTGATACTGGGATCCATGCATGCTTTTGTTCTCCTCCCATGACAGCTGTTGTGTGAACCGAACCCAAGGAAGACGTGATGAGGGATTTTGTCTGCCTGTACTCGGCTTGGTCAGTACATTTCAAAGGCTTAAGGACCCATCTCTGAAATTTCACATACACCGTGTCATGATAAGCCTTACTTATTATGTTGGGCCAAAAATTTCATAAGGGTGCCAGAGCTGCGAGATAAGGTCATGCTAAAAGAAACGTTTGTCGTGTAAAGGTATTATTTGTCAGCCAGGTAAGTTCAGCAAGGGCAGGTCTTCATTCACTCGGCAAACATTTCATATTGTTCGTATTATTTATTTATTTTTTAAATGAAGCGCAGTGCCAAGCAGAAATACTTTTTCACTTGAAAAATGAAGGTATTGTAGACGTTTTCAGGCATCTCTGAATGGTCCCTGAAGGATTGTTGGATTGTTCAGGAAACAAGAACAAGGAAGAGTGAGCAAGAGCGATGATGTTGACGCTATGTCGTGTATAACGTTATAAACAGAAGCGCTCCAGTTTTCCGAACAGACGGAACCAGCCAAGTGTGCAGCCACGAACTCGACGCTTGGTATGGCATGCAGCTCAGGAATGTGCTGGTCATTACGGGCAGCATACGCTTGGCCTCTCCCAGGCTTATATATGAGGTCTGATTCAGGTGGTTGCTGAAGAAAGTCTTTGTGTCAGCCATAAAAAAATAAAATACTAGGTAAACGGCTGAATCCTATATAGCCCAGTATTCTGTGAAGGACTCCAGCATCGTTTTTCAGTCTTGATATCTAGTGTTACCGTTAATTCCTTTTTTTTTTTCTTCTTTCTTACTATTCCCACTGTTTTATTGAGTAAAGGCAATTAAGTGTGCACCCACTGTCCTTATCAGATACAGTCGCTTCATTGGGAACAGCACTGTTTTCAATTAGTTATTTTTTTATGTTGCTTTCTTGCGGTGGTTTATCCTTAGTTTTTACCAGTTCCTCAAGCAAACATTCTGAGATCTTGTCTTGAAGCATGAAATGTCAGTCTGCTTTGTCTTTTTGAATCAACAAAATAAACAGTGTTTAATGCCATTTATACCACAGCACTGTTGAATTCTGGTTTCAGAGGGTATTGATTCATTTTCTATAACAGCACAGCTCTGACACGTGATCGCCTTCACCCTCCCTGGTTGATGGGTGTCTCATGATAGGGGAGACCTAACTGGAAGGTGGGACTTGGCCATGATTAAGGGCGTTTTCACACCTGGCTCATTTGGGGCGTTTGTTTAGACATATATGAACACCGCAGTCCCGCTCAGATCCGCACCAAAACAAATGGGCCGAAGCCCGATTGAAAATGAGCTCTGGAATGGTTCGCTTGTGGTGAGAGAGTAATCCGACCCCATGAACCAACAAACCAACCTGTATGGAAATGCTTAATGGGAACGGTGTTACGTAAAGACCGTGTTTGTTTTGCTACTGGCTTGCAACATGAATCGCAGTTTAACTTGGACCAAAGACGAGGTGTGGTCTGAACATACTTCTGAACCACTTTCCAAAAGCATAAAAACACTGAAGTTTACAAAGTGTTTAAGCGAGCTTCTCAACGAGGTGTGCTTTAATTCCTCTGTGGAACATAGATATTAGATATATTATAAGCCCTAAATAAGATTTTTTATAATTTTTTTTTTTTTTTTTTAAAGTGTTCTTAAATAAAGAAAAATGTACATTTTAAAAATGTATAATGATTCTTATTTATTTATTACTAACATTTTTGGCCAGTGAAATTTCTAAAAATAGAAAAACATCTGATCGAGGACTTTGCCCATTCCATGTTCTTTTCTGCTTTTCTTTTTTTTATAAATTTTTTTAATTAACCTCAAAAAAACACCGTGAGAAACTGGTGAGGGAATACTGCGATAAAGTAGGTGATCCAGTAACACAATGTTGCACAACATGCAGTATAGCTATAAACCTATAAGTGTATGATGGCATTAATTAAGAGAAGTATAAGTTGGAGACATTGCTGCCATATAAGAGAGGAATGAAACACTTTGGATTAGGCTGTTGTATGAGAATAATCAACTTAATTCTTCTTACAGCTTCAAAATCGATTTATTATAACAATGTTTTATTCCTTAGATAATGCCCCCAGTCTGGAATGCATGTCCATCCACTGCGTGTTAGAATAATTTGTAGTCATCTTGGTGGTCACGAGACCGCTTGGGTAGACAGGGGGACAGGTTTTTTCTCAAGCCCTAAACTGTTTAGGTCAAGCCCTGATCACTCTTTACCTTATGCTCTCCTCTTCATCTTCACCTGTTCTGTTTAATGTGTGTTGGTCTAAAAGTGCAGCTCTGTAGGTTGGCTTGAGGTTCTAACCTGCTGTTAATACCAGATGGTCCTTGTCGGAGCCGGAGACATCCAGTCTGACACAGTAAAGTCACTTGATCCATTTGGAAGGGTTGAGGTCAGGGGGCATGTTTGGTGAAGTCTGCTGCCGCCAGAAAGAGGCGCCCCACGCAAGAATGAAGAGGGCAGCTCTGGTGTCAAGTAGCCCACGAAAACTACCGCTTCTAGAAACTTTATACGTTTATTAACGTTATAAGGGACCCCCTTTTATCATGGGCTTAATGTTCAGTCTATTAGTATTCAAATGTTCTGACAGCTGTTGTGCACTCTGTTTAAGCAACAAGTGCACCCTGCAAAAATCACCATGTTGCCATGGTAATGGAAGATACGTGGAGTTGCTGCTCAACAGGGGATGGTCCGACAGTTTGGACCCTCTCAACAGCTCATTAACATACCATCCTTGAGCCAATGGGGAGGTGGAGGCTGCTAGATTACTTAAAGGGGACTGGCTCTTACAGAATTCTTGCAGGAGTAAAAACCAACCACAATTCGAGTGGAGATCTAACCTGGCTTAAGTGTAGAAACAGACTTCAGAACATCTAGATATTGGCTCCAGGTGTTAAATGGGCTTCACCAACGGCTTCTTTTTCTTTCTTTTATTATGGAAGCTGTAAATGTTTGAAAAGACTCCCTCTCACTAGAGACTGGTCAACTATTGTCCTTCCCTGTCTTTGATGTGGATGTGGAATGCCGTGCCTGAGGAGTCAAATGGAGCAAACCCGGAATCAGATTTGCTTTTCTGGGAAGCTAAATTAGGAATTTTTTTTGTGTTTTTCTGTCTTGCTTTAAGGGGTCTGCTTGGTAAGTTTAGAGACTTATTAGCTCCTCGTTTGCCCCAGCATCCTTTTGTCATGTATTTTAGTTACTCTTTATTTATTTAGTTTTTATCTAGCCATCTGTTTTGGCTCAACCTTTTATGAAATGGTACAGCTGTCTTTCCTTACAAGTGAATGAGTGTGGGAGTAGTTGTTAAAACGTTCAAACTGTTGCACATGATCTTGATCTGATTTTCATAGCAAGAAAATGTTTGATCATCTGTGCTGATAGTGGGAAAGCCTTTTTAATTCCCCTGCAGGTTTTTTTTTATATATAAATTGAATAGTTTGTTAGAGTCTGATTGGCTGTGGTCTTTTCATTGTTGTTTTTTGTTTTTGAACATGTCTCACAGAGGAAAAAAAAAATGCAAAGGGACTTTCCTTTGCTGGCCCCCCTCCCTGGCCTCCATTCTGCCTGGGCTCTGCTGATCCAGTCCACTGGCATATCTGCGCTGGACCAGCTGTAGCCCTGACAATGGCAGCCACATTAGCATCTCAATGGCTAGCGCCATGTGTGGCTAACGCACAAGCACTTGAAGCATTGCACTGTGAAACAGCAGGGGAAGCTGTTCCCTTTGGACATTTGGATCTCTCTCCTTAATTTGTCATGTATCGATCTATTCTGGAATCTTTGTTACGTGAAACTTGATTACCTCGTTCAAGTAGCCGCGGGGGTTCGTCTTAAGGAATTTTAACATATTTGAAACTGACTTAAGTCACAAAGTCCGATATCTCATAGCAGGCTTATAAGATACGGGGCAAGCTCACCGGCCAAGTGTAAGTGGAATTTCTTGTGTTAAACAATGGGCTAAATTGTAGAGGATGTTTCTTTCAAATGGCTCCGAGTCACTGAAGGCAAAGTAAGCATTTTACAGCCTGGGGCCTTGTACTCTGGAGATTTATTACTTAACCAAGTCCCTCAAGTACTAACTTAACATTTCAGTTAAGTGGTAAGTTACTGCTATCACCATTGACTTTGACATTGGCTCTTCTTGTAATTCAAGATATTTGGCATTACATACACTATGTGTTATGTCTAAGTTTTCATTCTGACTTATTTCCATAAAAGTATTTTCTTTTCAGAATATTTCAGATTGTGTATAAGGCACATTAATGGAGTATCTCAGTCTGATTGGTCACACAGGGCTTCTGTTTTATAAAAGCCTTAGCTTGGCACGTGTAACATTTTATGTAAAATAAACTGCTAAAATTATTATGGGCACTACAGAGAGAATTCAGTTTTTCCAAGGTGAGAACCCACTAGTCAAATTAAGTGTTGTACTCCTTCAAATGCATAGTTTTACAGATAAATATGGATATATTGTTTAAAGCTTACAATGCAGGTGAGTATGAATGTACAAGTTTGTAACTGCTTGACTTTGTGCAGCTCCACGTCAACACCGTGGACAGGATTTGTATAACTTTTGTCAGACGCTTTATTCCTATCGTAACATCATGAATTCTGCATTATGTTTATGGTTGCATAGCAAGCAGAGAACATGTCCCTGAGAGTCTGGTCTGTTCTATGGGGCGTGATCATTTTATTTCACTTGCGTCAATCAGATTGGTTAGTTTCAGCATCTACTGGAGCAGTGCTGAACACTGAACTCTGTTTGATCAGAAGGTGTTGGTTAATTTTCTGTAACAGCGTGGTTTACTGTAATTCCAGCAGTAAGTTTTATAACGCATGTGCTCGTTCGTATGTTGTTGTTTCTGTAGTATCGATGTACTTGTATGGCTGACGCTCCACATAAACACATTTTTAAAATGTATGTAATTGTTCATATCGTGAAGCATATTGTTTGTTTAGCGTTTTTGTAAAGACTCTGGGGTAAACGTCTAAGTTTAAGGTAAAACTCTTCCTGGAGAGTTTTTTGTTTTGTGTTGTTTTTTGACACGCCAAGACGGAGGAAGAAAAACGAGGCTGGTGCGAGAACGCCTATCTGTAGTCCATTTTAATGTAAGTGATAACAGAAACTAACTTGATTCGCAGCTGTTCCAAGATGTTAAACATAACCATACATGGATAAAATATGACGTCATTCCTTCTCATCTCATCTCATTCCTTAATAAAGAAAATGTTTCAGTCCTGTAAATCGTGTAATTACTGTTTACCTTTCTCATGACGACCTAAAATCTAATATTTATTTGCTCGTAATTAGAAGGTAGATGTAATTGTTACTGCTTCAGATGAATGTGAGTAGCTCATATGAGCTCAATTGGTTTCATACCAACTTGTTTTATGTGTCAGCTTTTTAAAACCTTTAGTTGAATTCTCCATCCATCCATCTTCTACCGCTTACTCCTTCTTCAGGGTCGCGGGGAACCTGGAGCCTATCCCAGGGAACATCGGGCACAAGGCGGGGTACACCCTGGACAGGGTGCCAGTCCATTGCAGGGCACAATCACATACACACTCACACACCCATTCATACACTACGGACACTTTAGACACGCCAGTCAGCTGAGGTAGATTGGTTACGCTAAAATCAATGTTTAAATGTTCAACTTTTCCTGGGATATGCTCTGGATCCAGCTCAACTCTGATCAGGATGAAGCAGTGAGTGATTGAAATGTCCAAATATCTATTAAACATCTCGAATTTTATGTAAAATAAATTCAATAGCTTGGGTTTCATCTGGGTTTGGTGCTATTTTATTATTTATTTATTTATTTTTAACAGTTTATGTATTCAATCATTATGCAAACGCTTTCTGGATTTCTCCCTTTATTTGGCCATCTCCAGTTCCCACTTATTAAGCAAGGGCAGGCTAGGAACACAATTCAGCCCAGAAATTTGGCAGAGTGGCCTCCCAGTTGTTAAGTGCATCAATTAATATTTCCACATTACGCCCAACATGCAGTATATTACCACATAAATAAGAAAAGTATAGCCATAAACAAGATTGTGTAATCTATAGTATTGTACAAACCAACACTACTGCACTGTTTCTCCATTCCTAGACCTGCAAAGACTTCATGCTGCTTTCACATAAAACCCAGGTAAATCTTTTTATATATGTACACATTCATTCAGTCCTAGGGCCAATTTACAGTAGTCAGTCTACCTACCAGCATGTTTGTGGAAGGTGGAGGGAAACTGGAAAACCAGGAAGAACCCACAAGGATAGCAGAACTACACAGAGACTGTAACTCAAAGTCAGGTTTGATCCTGGAGGGGTGAGATAGCAACACTTTTACTCTACCACTGTCCAGCTTGATGTGAAAAACACTGCAAAATAATCACATTCGTGAAGTTGGACATGTGAACCATCCATGGTGCCTTGGAGTTTAGGGGTTCTTAGTGATATTGAGAAGGGCAGCCTTCCTTTGAACTTCCTGTTGCTGACAAGAAAGTCTCCATTGGTCTTTATGATATTCATTCATCTTCATGTTCAGGGTTGTGGTGGATCCGGTGCCTATCCTGGGAACACTGGGCATTAGACGGGAATACATCGTGGATAAGATGTTTATCATAGGATACCATGCACACACACATATTTCCACCCATTCACACCTTGGAGCAATTTAGCACATCAAATTCAATCCAACTACTGGCTTGTTTTTAGGAAGTGGGAGGAGACTGAAGAACCCGGATGAAATGATTTACAAGGCTTCAGACTCTTTATTGGAAGAAGATGGTCCTGCAGCTTTAATTTTATGCGTACAGTATATTCTAGTCTTGCGTTATGGCCGTGCTGGGTCTGTTTGCATTTTACTGTACCATTTTTATGTTAACGCAAAAAGCAAAACAGACACCAAACACATGATCAGAGAGTTAAATTGGCTCGAGCTCCTGGGAAAATTGGCCAAACTAGTAGACAAGTTATTCGACTCCTTCCGTGGTGCAGTAGACGAGCTTAAGCTCTCTTTCTCTCAAACACACCATTATTCACGCCAGCCCTCTGAACAGGGCAGATCTTTATTCACCCTTGCTGCCTCCTGCTGTCCTTGGCTTCTTTGCACTCCGTTTCTCCCCCTGTTGCTCTTTCTGCCTCTCTCCTTGAAGGAAAACAGAATAAGATCGACTAAGGAGGGGGGTCCAGACCATGCTGCTCTCTTCTTTTATGTGAAACAGATGAGAGAGAGAGAGAGAGAGAGAGAGAGAGAGAGAGAGAGAGAGAGAGAGAGAGAGAGAGATTGAGGAGGGCAGAAAACAGAGAGGGAAAGTGGGAAAAAGAGAGAAACAAAGTGAAGAGAGAAATCTAGAGAGTTGTGTGTGTGTGTGTGTGTATTGAGGGATCTGTAGAAGCTTTGCCAGGAGCAGCAGGTTTTTAAGCCACAGAAGGATTGTGTTTTAGGTCTTGATTTACAGCACTGACTTCCCATAGAGCCACGCAGCATGGGCCCTGGGGCCTCTCTGTTATTGACCCTGCTCCCTTTTTCCTCTTTCTTTCTTTCTTTCTTTCTTTTATTCTCTCTGGTCGCACTGATTAATCACGCAAGATTTAGTGGGCCACACTGAAAGGACAGAGGAGCTCTTGATATCAGTCTAGTCTGCACTTCGTGAATGAGGAGGATGAACGAGTAAAAAAAAAACAGGAGGGAAATGCAAAGGATTTGGAAGAAGTAGAAGAGTAGAAAGAATATGTGGAGGATGAGGAGTATTAAGAAAAGTATGATGAAAAAGATGAGGAGAAGGAAGAGATGCAGAAAGAAAAGGAGGGGGATCAAGAATAAGAGTGAGAAAATGAGGATGCAGAGGATGAAGGAAGATGACAATTAGGAGGGTAAAGGAGGAAAAGGAAATGAATCAGGTGATATTTAGTAGGCTACACTGAGAGGACAGGGGAAATGCTCCTGATTTGAGGACAGAGTGAATGAGAAAGAGGAGGATAAAGAAGAAGCGAATGGGCATGAGCAAGTAATTGGGAATAGGTAGAAAGGGAAAATGAAAAGTGAGAAATGGGAGGAAAATGAGGATTAGTGAATTAGATAAGAAGAACAAGAAGAGGAGAAAGAAAACAAGGAGGAAAAGAAGAGGAAAGCGATGATGTACAGGTGGACAAGGAAGAGACTGAGGAAGAAGAGGAGTAAAAAGATGAGGAGAAGAAGAATGAAGAGGAAGATATGGAGGTAAATAAGTAGGAATTGTGATGGCAAAAAAGGAAAGAGAGAAGATGAGAAGTGTGGTGATCGAAGAGGATGCGACAAAAAGAGTAAGGGAGCTGAGGGTGAGGAGAATTTTATTAGAAGTAAGAGGAAAGTGGAAGAGGTTGAGAAAAAAAGAACAGAAGAGGAGGTGGGGTAAAAAGAGGAGAATGAAAGATGAAAAGAAATAGAGGAGGAGGAAGGATGAAGACGGAGATGGAGGAACAGAATGAGAAGTCAGGAAAAGGAGTAAGAAGGAGATGAAGCGGATCCACAAAAGTTTTAAATGTATGATGACCAACTGTTTTGCTTCTCTCTCTCTCTCTCTCTCTCTCTCTCTCTCTCTCTCTCTCTCTCTCTTGTCTTCCCATTCTCCGTTAGTTTGACAGGTGATCAAAGATGGAGCGTAGACACAGGACACCAGATACAGCTACAGCTTTAGTGCCAAATTCTGCACTAAATACCCCCCACCCCACCCCCCCACACACACAGAGTTTGTGGAAAAGTTTCTTTCTGCATGAGTGGTG
>JAOUWY010000030.1:24362378-24377013 GCA_025728095.1 Prietella phreatophila
ATCTCTATCTACCACATGTTGCGCACGTATGGCCAATATTTGTAAGATGTATAGATTACTTCACCTCATATATACATGAATTCAAATGAGACTGTATAGATTGGTTGATTGATGATGCCTGGTTTTCTTGTATCCTATTCCCTTCCCTCAATATATTTAGTTGCTATAAACAAACAAAGGTGCCCTAAAAGTTTTCACCCCCAAAATGCTGGATTGTGCCAGCTGAGAGGAAGATGATGATGATGAGAATTCTGTTAATAATTTGCCAAAAAGTCTCTCCATTTACTCTCCATTTCTTAACTTGCTAGAAGTTATTTTGTCCCATAGTATTGAAAAACGTCTGTCTGAATGGTGTTTAATTACACAGAACAGACAGCTGCACAGATTGTGCTGAAATGCCATTAAACTAATGATCTCAAGCACCGTTCGAGTCAAACGGTTTTCTTAAGCCGTACGCACTTTGGTTTTAAGATAAAGTGCATATTTCTGCGTGACATGCTTTTTGCTCCCCAGTCATGGCCGACATCATCAGTCATCACGCTGTTCCAGTTTGAGCTGACGCTGTGTTTTCAGGCTGATGTGCTACGTGCTTCTCCCCCTCCTCATTCTCAGCTTATCTACTCCCAATGTGATTCATCTTAGGCTGGGGAAGAAGAAGGGAAAAAATATGAATGCTGTTTTACACAGGCTTCTGATGAGGCAGAGTTTAATTGTCTTTATCTTAAATTGGACAGTTGGCTTTGAACAGGAACATGAACACGGTGCTTGAGTGATGTGAAATTTTCTCTCAGCTGTGTCACGATGTCGATGTGTTATACTTGTTCTGTTATGATCCAGTACCGCCTTAATCTAAGGTTCACAGAGCTTTATTAGCTGGATTGTGCATGTTTAAGATGGATAAATGACATCTCATGGAACTAAATGCTAGAAAATAACAATAGTATGGATGCCTTTTAGTGAGCATTTATTTGATTCCACAGCTCTAATGAATTCTTGATTCTGATTGGTCAGAAGGTGCTGATTTGTTTTCTATAACAGCAGTTCTGACAATACTTCCATTGCAGTGGATTTGCTCTAATACATGAACTCATTTGTATGACGGACCCTACGCATAATCTGAGAAAAATAACGAACTTATTTAAAGGTGCGATATAAATTTAAAAAAATATATTCCTTACTTTTATTAATAACCTGAAAGATATGTAAAACATGGTGAACAATGCGTTAAGCTGTGGCCTTAGCAAACGTGTATTAAGTCACTGAGAAAACCCATTTGGAAAACTTTTGACTTCTGGTCCGGAATGCTTGTTTGTGGCCGGATGCACCTTCTGTCAATCATTTTATTGCTTATACTCTTTAGGCTGGTGTAGATTCTGGATTTGGAGCTTCACAAATCATTCTATTCTTGAACCTAATGGCCTACTCTGGGGGTGCAGGGGTGACTAGTCTTACCTAATGCATTTACATTTCATTGTATTTGTTTGTTTATTTATTTATTATTATGCCATTATCCAGAGCGACTTACATTTATCTCGTTTGTGCAACTGAGCAGTTGAGGGTTAAGGGCTTTGATCAAGAACCCTACAGTGGTAGCTTGGCAGTGCTGGGGATTAACCTTCGATCAGTAGACCAACGTCTTAACCCCTGTACCGTCTTTATCACACTGATACAGTGAAGCTTTCTATAAGGAGACATTTATGGAATGAGAATCCAATGCAACAGTCGGAGGTTCCTTTATGTTTTCAATCATGGGAAAGTGTTCAGGACAGAAGACGGTGCACTTTGTGACTTCAGCAGTGGTGGCTCATTGGTTAAAGGCTTTGGGTTACTGATCAGAAGGTCAGGAGTTCAAACCCAGCACTGCCAAGCTACCACTGTTGGGCCTTTGAGCAAGGCCCTTAACACTCAATTGCTCCTCTTCGCAACAGTGCTTGTTGATGCACTCTATGAAATTACACACCAAATGTACATTTTGTAGTAATTTTCACAATTTAAATGAACAGAAAACATACACAATGAAAAAGTAAGTACTGCTTTTTATCTATGACTCTGTCTGATGCAAAAAGAAGTTTTCAAGAACCCCAAAATTTCATCACAGGATCTGCTAGTAAGTCTCACAACTGTTGGTGGCAAAGTGCATGCTTCTACTCTAATCAGAAAGAGATTGCATGGATTTGACCTGCATGAGAAGCTTGCCAGGAAAAAGCCTTTACAAGACTACGTTTTGTTAATGAGCATATAGGCAAAGAGCAGGCCTTTTGGAATAATGTTCTCTGGACCGACGAATCAAAGATAAAGTTGTTTGGCACAGACCAAAGGCAGCTTTTCGGGAGAAGCACCTCATACCAACTGAAGCATGGTGGAGGAAATGTTATTGTTTGTGGTTGCTTTGCTTTAACTATGAACTCCACATCATATCAAAAAGTGCTTGAAGATAATAATAAGGCCATCTGTCTGAAAATGGACCTTTCAACAGGATAATGATCCTAAACACGCTAGCAAATAAACAAAGGGATGGCTCAAAAAGGAAAAATGGAGGGTTATGTAATGAACTAGTCAAAGCTCTGATTTGAATCCCATTGAAATGTTACAACTGAAAGAATATTGCATGGAAGAGTGGTCAAAAATCCTGGTGGAGAATTATGCACACCGCCTACAAGAAATTATTTCTGCTAAAGGGGGCAATCCTTGTGTTAGGCACTGCTTCAAAGATGATCAAATGTTTGCTTGTCCGCATACGTCAAAAAAAGCGAGCACTTTCCATGGGGTGTACTTAATTCTTCACATGACTGTATGCACCCTTTACGATGCACAATATTTATCATGCATCATATTTCTCTAAACTTCATAACAAACTGCCAGCAAAAAACAAGTGTTGAATTTAAAAACAAATGCACTGAAAAGTAGGAAAATTTGTAAAAAAAAAAAAAAAAAAAAAAAAAAAAGTATCAAATCTGCTTCTAGAGTTTGTAAAAATCTAAAACATTTAAACGTATCACAGTATCCACAGTATCCACAGTATCTCAAAAATGTTTCTCTCCTTCTTCGCTGTACGTGTCAAATATTGCGTATCATTCACCGTTGCGTTTGGTTTTGCTTTGAATTGTGCTTTTTAATTCTTCTTATTCTTTAAGCCCACATGGATTTTATGCTCTTTATTTCTGTTACCTTTTTCAAATTAGTAGTTCACCCCTGTGAGCCAGATAAGAAAAACCTGATCTGCGTGTAATATGAAGCTGATTACTGTGTCAGAAATCTCCTATTTCCCCCTCAGTGACTGGAAAGCAGTGTTAGGTGTGTGTTTAGGAGCGAGGTCTAATTGCAGGTCTGGTGTACATGACCTGAAGAAGCGAGACTACAGCGTTTAAGTTTGAATGTGTGGTGTGACTTTCCATTTCTGTCCATTAGCGTCACAGTCATGGATGTGTCGTGTCTGCTTAATGAAAATGCTATCCAGGATGTGGCACTTTTCAGCCGAGAGGTTTACTCTGTTTACTTGGAGCCGGCAGTATAAACTTGGATGGGTGGATGGATGAAATGAAATCTGTTAAGAATAAATAACAACTTCTGAATATATCACATAACCTGCTGAGTAGATGCTTGCTTAGATCAGAGTGACTACGTTGACATGGACAGCAGTAATCTAATTATTGACCTTTTTCTGAATAAGTCAATATTGTGATTAAGGTGTTTACATGAGTCGCTTTTAGTATATACCGTTCATAGTACATAGATTGATTAACGGCACACGTCATTACGTCCCCACGCCAGGCCGTCCAACGTTCCCTCCAGAACTTCACGTATCAGCATACAGTTGGTCTTCGTTATGGTACCGTATACAGTTCTGGGTGTTTCATTGAAAATTTTACGAAGACTTCAAGTGCAGTTAATTATTTCTCATGCTATACATGCAAATAGGCCATGGGCTGCGTCCCAAACCACATACTTACCTACTATATAGTAGCCGAGATACATGTGTATATAGTAAGGTAAGTACGTGGTTTCAGATGCAGCCGTGCTCTCTTGTTTGCCGTCAAACGGTTGAGCGCTGCCGTGTGCTTACTTGTCCTGTCGCAGAATGCGGTGAAAACGCCCACATGACGTTAATACTGTGATTAAGGTGTGTACATGTCTGTAATGCAACTAAAATAGGAGTACTCCACATGTCTTAATTCGATTAGTGTTGTTTACATGCTAGTTTCTTAATCAGAGTATCGTCTTAATCGGGTTAAATATCGGCTTATTGTTGTCCATGTATATGTACTGATTGTTAGTAATATTAATATTGGTTATAATTCAAAGGGTTTGGTTCATTGTTCGTACTTTATTTAAAAAAAACGTTTTATGTTCTGTAAAGATTTGTGCTTTACTACTTCTGTACATTTTTGCTTTATAGACCAGGCCTTTGACCGAGTTAGCATGTTGGCTCTAACATTTTCTTTCTCATAAATGTATTGTAGCAGCAGTTTCATGCCAAATAACATGGGTTTTTGGGTTTTGCTGGTGAGGTGACAACTTGTTGTGCAAACTGCAATTGGTCTGTGAATTCACTACACAGTCTGTTGGGAAAGATATGGAGTTAGTTTGTGAAATAGGGCTGCACTCCAACAACCTGGCCCTCGGTTCTCAGCCTCTCTTACACACACACACACACACACACACACCCCCCTCATGGATGCATGGATTGGGCAAACAGGCTCTAGAGTTCTTGACATATAAAGATGGGGATGTTAATTGTTTGTCGATTTTTCAGCACATGAAAAATCTTTTTCTGGTAAAAGAAAAATCTAATCTTGGATGTTGAACTAAATATTTCCCATCGTTCTCCCGACGTCTTAACATTTTCTATTCTAGCCTCCCGTGAGCCAAAATCCAACGCTGTGTCCCAGTTCGCCTACTTGTACTATGCACTAAAATTATGTACTCTTTTGGGGGGCTCATGTATGCTGAAGTGGGCGGATGGTGCTTTCCTTCGAGTCTGTTGCCTTATGTCACATTTGCAGCAGTTCGTTAAGATGCGTTTGGCTGGCTTCATGGTGTAATTGTAATTTTGTTTAATTACAAAAGCTGTAATAATTATCAAAAAGCATTCACAATTAGGCTGGAAAATTTGATCTGATGCTTCCCAGCATCTTTGTTGAGACTTGGTATAAGAGTACTGCAATCATACATTTGCGTGACTGTTGTACGACATACCATATATACACCACACTTGGCTTTTATTATATATTTGATTGTATTAAGTTATAGGCAACGTTTTACAGCCATGCCAGCAATAACTGAGACATTACGAAAGTCTCTGTATCGACATAATGTTGTTTGATAGGGTTGTGTCTATGCTATTTATATCAGGGAATGTTTTCTTCTACTATGTCATGCTACTGAAAGAAATGTCACATCGTGTTATAGGGGAGTCACTGAAACGCAGACATGACTGCTAAAACTATATCCTCTGACACCGTTAAGACGTCCTGCATTTCGGAGGAAGTCCACGCTTGTGAAAACGGTAAAACACGAGCCATGTATTCTCTGATGCCCTCCTCAGGTATCCTGTACGTCTCTGCTGAGTTTTTTGTGCCTGTGGAATGAGTACAATGTGAGGCATGCCTACATGAACGCCCGCAAGCCCGGTAGCTGCCAAGGGCCCAAGTCGCAGCTGGCCAGCAGAGGCAGCAGTTCCCACATGTCCCCCTCCCTTCACTTTCTCCAAGCCTTTATCTTTTAATCAGCTCTTTGAGGCTTGGATGTAGCCATTGCTTGACACTCGCCAGAAAGGAGCCTCGAAGTACACCAAATTAAATTATTCAAGAAAATAGGTGGTGGTTTTTAAAAATTAATTAATTCATTAACTTCCCTGTACCTCAAGATTATTCACCTGACTGTTTGGCTTCTCTTGATGGTTTCATTATGCTTTGTGTGTCTGTGAGTGGGGGGTGTCTCTTTGTTTTAAAGGAATCAGCCAACATGTCATTGTTTCGTGTGTTGGCAATCGTGCGTGTACGTGCGTACGTGTGTGTTTGATGTTCTGCTTCCTACACGGTCCGCTTCTTACCGCTTTGTGTAGCTTCTCTTCTCTCATTTTGAGGATTGATTGTAGCTGTACAGTCTGACAGCAGGCTGTAGAGGTGTTGCTTTAGTAAAGGGAAGCTCTTCGCTGTGTATGGATCGGTCCTGTTAATGCCGCCAAGGACAGATAGCGTAGTGACCGTGTTCATGCTGTGGCAATGAAGCCTGTCGCTGTTCATGACCCCAAGTAAGGAATTAATCATGGTGGAGCATTCTGTTAGAGAAAACTAATAAACATTGGGGTTGAACTGCATTTCCTGAAGTGTTTTATTCCTCCAATACCACAGCCATTTGTCCAGGTTTTTATTTCTTGTATCATAAATTTACGTACCCCTTGCAGAATCTGGAAAATGTTAATAATTGAAAAAAATAAGAAATCTTCAGTAGAAATGTTCAATAAAAATGAAACATAAAAAAATAAGAGGGATCATAAAAAATTGTTTTTATTTAGTACTGCCCTGAATAAACTATTTAACATAACAGATGTTTACATGTAGTCCACAAGATGCAATAAAAACTGAATTTACACACATGAACCAGTTCAAAAGTTTACATACGCTTGATTCTTAATGCTGTGTTGTTATCTGGATGATACACGACTGTTTTTATGTTTTGTGCGAGTTGTTCGTCTTGTTTGTCCTGAGCATTTAAACTGCCCACTGTTCTTCAGAAAAATCCTCCAGGTCCTGCACATTCTTTACTTTTCCAGCATCTTCTGCATATTTCCAGTATCAGCTATATGATCTTGAGATCAATCTTTTCACACTGAGGGATTCATACGAAGCCATTATAAAATGTGCACACCTTCACTGATGCATTAAGAGCCGGGGGGTGGAAACTTATTAACAGGATGATCTTTGTCAATTTTATTTTGTTTAAAGCTGTAGTACTGTCTTTCAGAAACTACCTAAGATATTTGCATTTTTCCCAGAAGACAGAATAATTTACAAAGATAAGCCTGTTCAAAAGTTTACACACCCCCTGCTCTTAATGTATTGAGTTTCCTTCCTGAGCATCAGGTAATGTTTGCACCTTATGTAGTAGTTGTGTACGAGTCCCTCAGTCATCCTCGGTGTAAAAAGAAGGATCGCAATATCATGTAGCCGCTGTTGGAAAGGGTTCAAATGTGTAGAAGATGCTAGAAAAGCAAAGAACGTGCAGTTTTTTCTGAACAGTGGATAGTTTAACTGCTCAGGACAAACGAGGGACTCGTGAACAACTATCACAAAACATAAAAACAGTCGTTGATCATCCAGGTAACGACACAGTGTTAAGAATCAAGAGTAAACTTTTGTCCATTTTGTGTGTATTCAGTTTTTATTGTGTCTTGTGGACTATATGAACATGTGTGAGAGCTTATTCAAGGCAGAACTAAATAAAACTAAGTGCAATTTTTTAACATTTCTCCATGGTCATTATTCATGGTCATGAATGTGCAGCTAAATTTATTGATTAAACTTCGCAAGTTTACGTTTGCCATTTCGGTAAAAATCTTGTGTGGGCGGGCTTATCAGTGCTTTACTCTCATTGGCTAGTGAGATTTGTATCGACAACTCGAGTGTCCAGCCGGCGAGGAGGATGATTACGATGATGAAGTCGTTGGCACTCTGTGCTGCGCCTGAGAGCTCATCTTGTAAAAGTAGTCGCGTGGGACTCCCCAAACCTCAAATATTCATTACAAACTAATATACTGACTAAGTCGTTTCCACTACAAAGTACAAACATGATGGCTATACAGGGACCCGCATGCTGAACACACTCCAAAATTCACGCCACTGAAGTCTCTACTTCCTGGTCAGGGAGCTGTCGATCCAAATCTCTCTAGCCTATGAGAGGAAATCAGTGTTAAGCCCCGCCCACAAGAGACGCTCATGCCAGAATGGCTGCCATAGACTTGCGGCACGTAAACGAAAAGTTCGCAGGCGTAGATGAAAGCTCTGGCAGCGCATTCATAAACCATGATCAGTGAAAACAAAAACTTAGAAAACTGTCAACAAAGAGCGCTGTTTATTCGAAGACCATGTTAAATTTTCCGTTGGAGTGTTTTTTTTTTGTTTGTTTGTTTGGTTTTTTTTGTTTTTTCTCTCATATTGTACATATTTTTATTTATTATTATTATAATTTTTTTCCGTTTCTTGAAAAATTACGTTCAATACTTTTGGCACAAATGCAATCCCATACTTGTGGCTTAGCCTACAGCATTGCATGAGGTTCGTCTGTGTGAATTTAGTCATTGCCAGGCTCGATTTATTATTTCCTTTTCTGCAACTTTGCACATTTGCATGATGCAAGTGTCACTGGATCATCCCGCTAACTGTTAGCCATGTCCGTGTTGCAACGCCGTCTGTCTCTCCCCACCCCCACCCCCCAAATTCTTTGCTCTCTCAGGCAAAAAAATGGAACTTGTTTGCAGCAGAGTCACTAGGTTCAGGAAAGCACTTAAAGAGGAATTCATCTTCAGTTTGTTTTGCACATAGTCGGATTTTAGTATGCCAAGGTTAATGTGGCTTAATTCAGCCTCTGAAACGATGCCAGCATGACCCTCAGAGCCTCCGTGTGTACCGAGAGCTCTGATCTTGCCACTGACACGCCGGTCACTGACCCGCTCTGTGAAATGTGTGTAGCTCGCCCTTCTCAGGGTTTAATTGCTCTAGCCAGGCACGGTTATGCCAATCATGTAATGCTCATCATAGCTTCTGACTCAGGAATCTTTGCACCTGGGTATCGTAGGAAAGAGGTGAAATATTCAGTTTCTCATGGAGACCACGTGCACATTTGATCTTTTAGGCCTAAAGGTGTTTACTGCACAATCCTGATTCTTTAAGGCTAAAATCATACCTGTGGAATTTTTCTATTAAGTGGTTCACACGTTTGCATTCAGGGCTAGTTACATACAGGACAGCAATGGCTGCTTTTACATGGCAAAGCAATACTCCGTTAATAATCTGACCGATGATTGCTCGATTGGAATAAAAACATTCTTGTATACACCTCAATGGGGATGGAGGCAGCAATCCGGGGCTAATCTGATCCAGTCAAACACGGTACGCAATCCTTTTGATAATCTATTAAAATAGAAGAATAATAACCATGTAAACTCAATAATAATAATAATAATAATAAATAAATAAATATGCTCCTTGTAGAATATTACAGTCCTTTAAGAAAACAGGTTACAGATTTTAATTAATGTAAAATATTTGGATGGAGGGTGGGATTAGTATCAGACGAACATTGAGGCTGATGGACTCAATAATCCAGCCAGGATGCAGAATATTCAGTAAAAAGAAATGTCCAAATAACTTTTCCCGTTATTCTAAAACAGTGTTGGTAAGTTTAGATCATCTAAGGGATTGTATTGATGGATAATGTGTGCATTGTGTATTACAATCAGAAGCATCAGTATTCCATTGCTAAGCAAATATAATAAAATCACAGTCCCTTTTCTTCTCGCTTTCTGTTTCATATCATACATTGAGGTCGCACGGTGGCTTAGTGCACTAAGCACGTTCGCCTCACACCTGCAAGTTCCAGAGATCGATTCCTGCCGGGGCCGTGTGTGCATGTTTCCCCATGCTGTGGGGGTTTCCTCCGGGTACTCCGGTTTCCTCCCAGTCCAAAGACATGCGTGGTAGGTTGATTGGCGTGTCTGTAGTGTATGAGTGGGTGTGTGAGTGACCACTGACCACTCATTCAGATTGGAGAAAATCTTTCCATGGAAACATAGCCAGTGAAATCTTTAGTAGAAGCTCATCTGGATTCAAAACGGATCCACTGCTGGACCTTTTGAGCAATACCTCTTAATACTCTTACATTTTTCTCCATTCAGTCTTTCTACCGTCCGTGGATGAGAGCTAGCATGAGGGATGGATTGGCAGACAGTATCTAATTGCATCTGGAGACAGGTTCCACAAGCTACTTATAGTAGACCTATTTCCATAAGATGCTGGACATAATGGAAGGAGTGGACATCGGCACTGACATGCTCAGCTGCCCGGGGGGGGTCGCGCGCGCGCGCGCTCGTCCTGAAACGGAGCAGCAGACTATCCGGTGGGGAATACATAAATGCCATTCCTCCTAATGTTGTAATCTCGTGTCTTCTTTTAACCCGGGAGTGGAATTTTAAGATCGACACTTGTGGACATTCGTTCCATGTGGATCTGTGTTAGCTGGCATGCGGAGAGAGGCGACGGTGTTAGCCGTTGTTATTTGCGGTTCGTATTCGAGTTAAAAATGGGCCATATTTCATTTTCTGCTGTGCTTCTAATGCCTTGTATGACTCTGTCTAAACTTGGGGATGCTGCACATTTGTCGTTTTTAGAGTCGCATATTTTGTGCATGTCATTCCTGAGGGCCAACAGCAGACTCTTTCAAGCCTGGCACATAAGTTGCTAATATTTGAGCATGGAAGAAGTCTTCATGTCTGCCCTTTTTCTATAAATCTATGCTGTTTTACTTCTGAGTGAGCCCGAGACAAATGGTTGAAGTGTAATTAAGTCTGGTGTAAATTGCTCAGGTGCAGTATGGTGGTTTATACCACAGAGCTGTTGAATTCTCAAAGAAGGTTGATTTTATTTATTTATCTATTTTTTTTTAAATTTTCTATAACAGCAGGTATCGTTCATGACAGGTTTATTAATGCTATCGTTTCTATAGCAACTCATTCACTCCTATCCTATAATGCACGCTGCACATAATTTAAGCCATAAAAATATAACCTTTGATGTGGTGAAACTTTCTGTAAGATGTTAAACATTTTAACCAAAGGTCTCCAGTGTGAGCTCTCTGTATAGGCGGGCGTACATTTTATGCCTCGACGTGTGAAGTCCCGAACGCATCCTGTCGGGACAAATCACCGTGGTGCGTGCGGTTGAACGACCCAATTTGGCAATCTACCTGAAGTTGACCAATCAGGAGGCAAGGAAAACCTCAGAAGAAGAAAGATGAAGATGGGACCTTAAACGCTATCACGCCGAACAGGAAATCTCCTCTATTACAGCCTTGTTGTGTTTATACTCGTGATCTTGCAAACTATTCCAACTCAAACTTTCCAATTTATAGTATTTTCCAATTATAGTGTTTTTTTTTTTTGTTTGTTTTTGTTTTTTTAAAATAAAGATCGAAAGAGTTGTCGGAAGCATAACTGTGGTGCCGCTGAAGTCATGCGACCGAGGTGTAGTTCGTTTATAGCCTAACTTTCGCTTTTTACTTCTGGAGATTGTATTTAGGCTTCAAAATTCAAGATCATCTTGATGAACAGACTCGCAGAGCTTATTTTCTGCGATAATCTAAAAGCCTATGTTGAAATCCAGTTGGATTTCTGTCGAGGGAGCCAGGGTGATGCTAACTTCCTGGTTGGCCTGCAAAAATACATCATCCTTGTAGCACTCTATCGATAAATTGCGCTGGTCGTGTCGGAATTCGCCAGGTCGTAAAATCTTCTGGTGTACCGTTTTTGCATTTGAACGATTTTCAAATAAACTGACTCGTAACGTGTGCTTGGGGCTCATGACCTCTAGAGCGTCAGAACTCGCACCGTGTACGCCCGCCTTAACAGTCAGTAAGTTTTCCAAATGTTCTCACAAACGTTCCACAACATTACATGTAACCTAATGTTTTTTGTTGTTGTTTGTTTGTTTTTTTTAAAAAGACCGCTCATTAATAAATATTGTAGCTTGACAAATTGCTGTTGTATGAGCAATGAATCACTTTCACCTGTGCTGTAATAGGAAAATGGGTGTTAATAGTACTGCCGCTCTATGTTGGGCTGCAGCACACCGCCCTGTCATTAATTAATTTCTTGTAACTGCATGTTCTGGTGTTTGTTTGTAAATTCCTTATATACGGGCTAGGTTTGGCTTTTAAAAAAAAACCAAAAAAAAAAACCCTTACACACACTTTTTATATTAACAACACTTGTGTGGTATTTGCTAACTCGTGTTACCTTGGTGATGACTATATTGCTTGCTACATGTATTGTGACTAAATTGTTGCATGAGCACCCATGTCTCCAGATTATTCTATTGCCTGAATGTGTACAAATACACAAAGAACCTGTATGGACAGTGAAATGTACGGCGAAAATGGTGTAGACTTTACTGCCGTTTCAGATGAGACAAAGTTACCAGTTCTGTGCACTCATGCAGGATCCAGATGTTGTTGTACATCTGTTGATCGTGGCAATCCAGACTCTGAAATACATACCATACCTACCATAAATGTAATCCGACTCCTTAGTTCACGCTCACGAGCGTTGACTTTCCATGTGCCACAGCGCTGTGATTCCAGCGACAGCCGCAACGCAAACAACAATGAACTGAGATGTTCTCCATTCTGTGCTATTTAGGAGTTTGCTGCGGTGGACAGTTTACTAGCCTGGGTGTCCAAGCCAAGGAGATTTCATATCTGGGCTATTATTATTATTTTTTTTAATTGGAGTAGGCGCAAGATTTTAGATCTTTGATTTAGATTTTGGCATGTGGTGCAACACACCTGGATACTGTAAATAACGTTTCTGACTCCCGCTGCACTACACACGATGGAGAGGGCAGAGTGATTTTGTACTAGGCGTGTATGGAGGACGTTTCAGAATCAGGTGTGTGGAAACGCTGACGAAGCGAAATAAATGCAGCACAAACCCATCGCGTAACTATCCTGCTTACTACGTTCAGTCTTGCCACAGGTGAAATCGTTGAGAGAAAGTTGAGATGCAAGTCAGACTTTTCTGGGATCGCAATGTGCTACATCAAAAAACTTTATCGGGAGATAAAGGTCAGGCTCAGGTCTATGGCTACAACATTGGCCACGCCCCACGACTTCTGAGGCCCTGTTTACACTTTAAAACACTTATCTTGTTTTTCGGTTACGCCTGTCGTCTACCGGAGACTTTTGTAAATGCCAAAGACCCTGTTTTAGTTTGAAAACTCCAAGTTTCAGTGTGAACAAACCAAAAACGAAGACTTGAAAACAAAGGTGTGGCTTCGCCCACATTCATTCCCTGATTGGATCTTCTGGATCACTGCGTATCCTTCTGATTCGTCAAGCTCCTACCATATGACCATTACGCTACCTTGATAGTACACACAACAACACAGAGACTGAACCGGAAGTTTTGCTGGCTTTGTTGTCCTTCTTAGCAGCCACTGTGCAGTTATATTCTGTATTTTATGATGCTGCAGCTGCCTACATGCGCAAGAGGCGAGCTATGATTAGAGCAATCGACAACAAATCTCATCTCAAGCAGCGTAAGCCCTGCATGGTTTGTTTTGCCTGCTGGTGACTAGCAACCAACTTCCTGTTTACGCTAGTATGCGCATGCCCAGTGTGCATGAATGGTCATGTGACATTTGGTGATGCAGTGTGGACCAGGGTTGTCAAAAGTACCGGTACATTTTGGTGCCAAATCGGTACTAAAAAGAAAAGTTACCAAAAGGTACCACATTTTCATAAGGGTCAACCTGTTACTGACTGCCAGCTGGTCAGTCCGGAAATTTTAATGGGTGCACCGGGCAACAAGAAAATCCAAAGCAGCAGCAGCTCCCCTGGTTACCATGGCTGCATCCGAAAAGGCATACTCACCTACCATATAGTAGATGAAATACGTGTATTTCTCACGGACACTCGTTTTCCGCTTTCGGTACTGTTTGGTACTGAAGTGTAAAATCCACGCCCCTAAAATTTCAGAGCGGATAGATTAACCGTGCTTTCAGGAGGAGTGGCTGCTTACTCGCAGTATTTATTCAAAGCAAGAGTTTAAGATGATGGAAGTGGGTGCATTATCAATGTTGTAGCATAGTTTAATTGGAGTATAATTTTGCAAGAAAACCTCCTCGATTTTGCTTACTTGATGTTAGCATACGCCCGTTCAGTGCTAATACGGTCAGCTTTCATTGGGGTAAAATAAATGGGAGGACATGATGATGGGGTTTACACGTCAGAAGCTTTTTGATGAGTGATGTATCTGAAATTTATGTGTTTGAAAATAATACATGTTTGGCTAGCACTGTTTGTCTTTATTATCTGTTAGTCAGAAAAACATTTCTACTCTTGTCTGGATAACTCTAGTAGCTTTAATAATTATGTACTTTAAGAATACAGCATGTCATTTTTAAAGATATGTTTTATATTATTTAACTTGGTTAATAAAATAGTGTGATGTTTAATTAGCAAGTTTTTGTCTTTTGCTTTGGTCCCAAAATTGGTACAGTGTACTGCAGAATTTTACTGGTATTAGTACAGGCTACTGAAATTTTGGTACTGTGACAACCCTAGTGTGGACAGAGAATGTTTCGGAAACACATCGGAGACTCCAATGTGGACGAGGATCGTTTTCCATTTTAAGACTAGTGTAAACCGGGCCTGGGTTTCCACTTTCCCACTGAAGCAGATTAATTTCTCTGATTTTTGCGCTCGAAAATGACAGAACTCTGCCCATCCATCTTCTACCGCTTACTCCTTCTTCAGGGTCACGGGGAACAAGCTGGTGAGCCTATCCCAGGAAGCATCGGGCTCAAGGCGGGGTACACCCTGGACAGTGTGCCAGTCCATCGCAGGGCACAATCACATACAC
>JAOUWY010000030.1:24506527-24517647 GCA_025728095.1 Prietella phreatophila
ATCAAATGATAGGCTGGAGTCAATAATCACTCCGAGGTCTTTAACTGCTGTACATGATGAAACAGAAGGACCATCCAGAGTTACTGTGTAGTCAGAAAGATTACTTCTAGCTACACGTGGGTCAAGTAACACAAGCAGTGAGACACAACCCTGATCAGAGGTCAGTAGAAGGTCATTTACTACTTTAACGCTGTCTCTGTGCTATGATGAGGTCTAAATCCTGATTTCATGAATGTTGTTCCTATGTAAGTATGAGCATAACTGCTTTGCTACAACCTTTTCTAAAATCTTAAGAGATGAAGGGGAGATTTGATATTGGTCTGTAGCTGGACAATTGGGATGGGTCAAGGTCAGGTTTTTTAATCAAGGGTTTAATAATTGCTAATTTAAGTGATTTAGGTACATAGCCAGTGCTTAGGGAAGAATTGATTATAAGTATTGAACACCTCAAAATTTGTTCCAAATTTCATGTGAATAACCTCACTGGAAATATATTTACTGAAAAGAATGTTCAATACTTATTTCCCCCACTGTATAGTATTGAACACGTCAACATTTTTTAAAAAGTAAATATATTTCCAATAAGGTTATTCACATGAAATTTTCAACCGGACTTTTGGAACAAATGTTGCCATGTTCAATTCTTATTTCCCCCACTGTATAGTATGTACTTGTGTATATTGTTGCAACTTGCTGTCATGCAAGAAAAAAAGAAAACCATCACAAACATCTTGTTATAACGTGATCTTTAAAATACAGTCTCTCGAAAAAGGGACACTTCTTTTTTTCTTTTTTTGCTGAGCCAGAACACTATATGCATTCATATTGTCACGTGTTTAAATCTTATAACGTGAAACTGGGCTTCAACAACAAAGTGTTTGCTTTCCTATATCTTTTAATATTGTACAGTGCATGACGATATGACTGATCATTTATCTTTAAATCTCAGACATATAGGGACATATTAACCTTCTCGAGGGAGACGTCGCTCTGACAATAAAGCCATTATGGTCCATATTAGAGTGATCATAATCATTTCCACTTTTTATTTGTGGTCCGACCGGTTTTAGAGAATGTAACATGCCAATCAGATTATGTGATATTGTAGGTTTTGCACAGGGGAGAACTCTGTTGCTCAAGGTGACTCGATTAGCTTTGCATTATGAAAGATATCACTGCAATGAAGCCATTATACTGGGGCAGTCAGGAGACAAGGAGACAAGCTGCTTTCCTGAAATGGATGTAATTTGATTCTCAATTGGGGGCAGTAAAGCACTTACCTACCTGTCGAAAATGACTTTTCCTCTGCCTTTAGAGATAGCAGGCAGTATAAACTTGTTTAGCTGAGAGGGACTCTGGGAGCAGGGTGGAGTTTGAAGGGGAGGTGGACTAGATGAAATAGCCCAGAAGGATGGAGAATGCCTCTATATAAATAGAGCACAAGTTACAGGACATTTCACAGACCAGCTTCCAGCCTTGAAGTTCGTGAAGAAGCAGAGAACAAGAAGGGAAGAAGGACGAACGTGCAGGAGCCATTATGAGAGCAAGTTATCGACTTCCTCTGGTGCCCTTGTTGCTGCTGTGGGCTGTTTGCAGCGTGGTGCAGGTGCAGGCAGAGGTCAAATCGGTCAAGCTCTGTGGCCGCGAGTTCATCCGGGCCGTGGTCTACACCTGCGGAGGCTCCAGGTGGAGAAGGCTGCTTACACCAGAAAACGATGGTGAGTCAGATTATCCACAGGCATGAATTTCCTCTATAAGCAGTACTGGCTGAATGCATTTATTTGATTTATTTTTTAGATATTAGATATTGAAATGATAAATCATTACAGTATACAATTGTAAAATAGCGAAGGCAAACACTACTGAGTGTGCTGAAAGTTCTGAGCATATTTAAGGATTCAAGCAGTATGTTTTAGATTAAAGCAGTTCTTAGGTACAAGTCTGCAGTGTCCAGGTGAGATTATACTGTAAAGAAAGGCTGAGACTTGATAGAAACTGTTTTTGAGAAGTGCAAATCTTTAGGACCATCCACAAACACAGAGTGATTCTTAAATAAATGGCCTACTGTCATTTGACTGAATTAAAAGCATTTAATTAACCTTATTTTATCCAACCGAGACAGGATACAATTGAGCAGTTGAGGAAGCACTCGGTGGTGCTGGGACCTGAACTTATGAACGTCCGGTCAGTAGCCCAACGCCTTAAAAAACAAGCTCTCAAGTCTGAAAATAGAGAACAGGAGTCCATCGACTTCTTTCTGCTCTCTTGCTGTAACTTGGTAGCATCTTGTTTTTTCAGTCTACACAAAAGCACGAGCTTTTCACCTATTAGCATTTCTCTCTCTGTTCCTTAATGATCCACCAACCTAATTCTCTAGCTTTAAAACTCGGATTCATTGTCCAGATTTACCATCTACTGTACATCCAGATGTCTGAACGAACAGATCTGATGACAGCACCAGAACACAGGCCTGATCCGTTACGCAGTGTAATAACGGTTGGCGATGTTAACATGCATTTCTAATAGATACATCATGCTGTGTAACTGGATTTTCCCTACTGTGTAATTGCATAATCTAGCTGGACATGTCTGGAGCCTCGGCCTTAGGAAAATATTGTTACTCCGAACCTGCTTAATGACTTCTGTTTATTGGTTATCACTTCTTGTTTGTATCTCTGTTGGATCACTATGCAAATTAAATTACCTGCCTTTAAACTGCTTCAACACTGCCTGTGAAAACGATATGTTCTTTCTGAAAAGGTGGATGTACTTACTAATCTGACGTTTGTGGGTGTTCCACAGTGTTTTCTCTGGCAGAGCAGATCAGTTCTGAGGTGCTGACTGAGAGCACAGGGTCCAACTTGTCAACACGAGACCTGAACCCCATGATGACCAACATGTGCTGTCAGGTGGGCTGCCGAAAGAGTGACCTGTCTCTTCTGTGCTGAGGACCAGACACACTCTCATAACAAGTTTACACACTCTACAATGTGTGTGTGTGTGTGTGTGTGTGTCAGAGAGAGTTGGAGCGTTATCTTCCGGGCATTATTTAAGATGCTTTTCTGTTTATGGTACCAGACATAATTGGTGAAACTGTAGGACATAAGAAACCAGCATAATGTGTCCTGATTTGTTCAAATGCTGTGCGTTCGATACGATAGGTGTGCTTGGTTTGTAGAAAAAATATAACAACAGGTTTTGCGTTCAATTCAGTGGCAAGGGTATACAAGAGTGCTGAAGAACCATAACGTTTGACTGTAATGTATATGTTGAGTCTGTACGTCTAATAAATGTTACCGCATAATTATATACGTCTATATAGGTTTTTTTTTTTCAGTTTCTATATTACATAAAATCTTAAATGATTAGTTGACCATCACGGGAAGCCTGGAGCCTATCCCAGGGGACTCTGGGCACAAGGCAGTGGACATCCTGGATGGAGTGCCAACCTATTGCAGAGCATAATCGCATACACACAATCACACACTACGGATTGTTAGTCACAGACTCCTGTTTATGTGGAGTTTTGCATGTTTTCCCTGTGTCCGTGTGGATTTCCTTCGGGTTCCCTCTTATCCTCCCACCTTGCCTATGCTAAATTGCACCTGATAGGCATAAATGAGGGTGGGCATGGTGCCATGCCATCCAGGATGTATTCCACCTCATGTCCAGCATTCCCACGATAGGCTCTGGATTCCTCATGAGTGCTGACTGAAGATGAATGAAATGAATGAATGAATGCATCGGTCACATCACAACAGTATCAACATTTTTTTTGAAAATCACTGTAGTACAAGAAAAAAAAAACATTCATACACTCCGCTTACATCTTTTATTGGTTTGGAAAGAGCAAAGAATCTCGGGTTCATTGTTAACACCGTCTGTACAAACACAGCTTGCACATGTCATGTTGCTGGCAAGAAAACTCTAAAATGATCAAACAGACAGTCACGCATGCACACAACCTCAGGAACACTCACATACACACTCGCACACACTTCAATTACAGTACCTGACTGACATACAATACAGCTTCTTACCTCTCAAGCACAGCCTGGATAACACTCGAGAACCTCCTCCACTGCTATAGAACCACACTCAGGATACTCATAAGGAGTTAAACTCAACGCAGAATGTTGTGTTAACGTTAAAGGCCAGTGCATCGGGGGTTGGCATGGGTTGGGAACTCAAATGGGAGGGGACTTTTTCCGAGCACAAGTGTTTTCTCTATAGCAGCCACTTGATGTGACAGGAGGATGTTTTTGTTCTTCATATCAGATATCAGAGCATGTGGGAAGTTAAAAGTAGCACAGTGGTATTCTTTCCACAAGAAACAATATTATATGACTTTATTAATAGTTTGTAACATTTAAAAATATGCAGCTTATTCTCTCTTGGGGACAGTTTTGGAGATGCACACAAATACACAAAAAAGGAAAGAAAATGAAAAAGACAAAAAGAAGAAGTAAGAAGCATTTTGGTCATCCTAACCACTCGCCAAATCTCATCCTTGCCATCTCACAGAGACATTATGATTCACAAAATAAATCCATGAACTCAAGCGCTGGGATGTTTGACAAGGGTTCATGCTTGAGACATCAAATAAAATGCACAGGAAAATGAGAACAGTTAAATACAGCACGATGGTGCGAACGGTAAAAGTGTTTAAACTGTCCAGAACCGATTCATGTTTCAACAAATAGTGCAGATATACATAACACTGCTTTTCAATATGCATGACCCACCCACACGATACAGTATTTCAGCCACTTTTAACCCCCACCCATATACATACAGCTCGATTCTCTGTTGCACTTCAGTTAAAAAAATTATATCTGAAATAAATGTAAAAATTATACCTCCGCATTATACTGTACACAGGTTACCCAACTACACAGATAGCAAAAAAAACCAAAACAAATATTTATAACTTTAAGGATCCTAAACTGTGATACCATTCAAAGTTTATACATATACAGTCACTTCATTTTTGTTTCTTTTTTTTTGTACAACAAATGATCAGGAATAAATAAAAAATAGAGTGATGTACCCAGAATTCTAACACTGCTGTCTTGGGAACAACAGAAAGGCTATTCACCAGTATGAGGAAAAACACCAAACGCCCTTCAAGATATATATTATCCATTTAAAATTACATTTTAAACAGCTCTTTTTTTTGCAACTGAAAGAAATCCTTTTCTGAAATTTATTTATTTTTTAAATACAATCGCAAGCAAGACATAGTTTCAGCTGTGGCTGCCTAAACAGGAGCACAAAAACATTGGTTTTTCACATTAATGGTTTAAATCTACCGTGACCATCGATTATCTTTCCTTTCCGTGTACGCTGAAGAACCTGAATGAGTAATAAATTAGAAATATCTAAAATGATCTGCCCTCTAGTGCCGATAAGGCACATGTTAAGAAGCAGCAGGCCGAATCCTGAACAGTTTCCTATTCAATCTGAAAGCGTCGTGTCGCTTTGGAAACACCTTCGAAGGTCTAGATGGAACATTTCTCTATCAGCAGAAAGGCCTTGAGCTTCTCATCCTCCTCAAGACACACCGTCTTACTGAACAGCTTGAACACTGGCAGCATGTTTAGAGAGAGATACAGTATTCAGGCAGCCACAGCCAAGAAGTTCAACGATTAGACGTTAGACAGACGAGAGGCTAGTTTTAGGAGAAACCCATGCTGTCTAACAGCAGCGATACAGTTCGGAAATGTTTTACGATTTTACAAATACGAGAAGTACACCCTAAAAATACTGCTGGAGTGCGGCCTCCGCCCGGGTCAGACATCTATAAAGGGAATCCCCAAAAGATCCGGCAGAGGTCAGAGTGATCATCTCTCTTACGGTTTGAGTAAATTTCATTTCGTCCATAAAGACACACTCTTCTTTCTGCATGGGGCTGTGGTGCAGATTAGTTATCTGCCAAGTATTTCCCTAGAAAGAGAGGACGATTTGAGTAATTTTACAGAATACACACTGCAATATTTTAATATCAGTTCCAGAAGAATCCTGCAGCAACCTCTAGTTTCATTCATTCCCAGCTCAGATATATTTAACTCGGGTTATTTATCAAACCCTTCCCTATTTGACCTTGAAACCTCCAACCATGAAAATTAGAATATTTTCCTTTACAGGCTTCACAGTTTTCGGTTTTAATCAGGCACCGCTGTCAGTCAAAAGTTTTTGAGCAACCTGTATTAACATTTTTGGTTCAACTCCAAAATATGTTCAAGTTAAATACTTTAGAATGAGATGAAACTGGTACAAGTGAACTGAAAATGGTTTAGACTTTTTATTATATTGTTAGAAAATCTAGATCTGGTTGGAAAAGAGCCGATGCAGATCATTCACTGCAATAAATGACACCCGCAAGTAAAATATCTTTTTATAAGATTATAAGACTACAATAAACCATATATATGCTTATTAAAACAATTTGTAGATAATTTTAATAAAGAAATATACATTAGTCGTGTTCTATAGGCAGATAAGAACAATATGAAACAGAATAAGTACATTTAAAGCTTGACATTAATGTCTAGATATAGGATTAATAATCTTATATTTGGTTTAATGTAATTGGTGTTCATTCATATATATATATATATATATATACACAAATATATAAAAGAATATTACATTTGTTTCATGTCTCCTCCAAACATTATGTTTACGTAAGTATCGAGACAGGAACTTTCATGAATTATGTGTGGCACAAAACAAACACCATTCATTCATCCTCATTTTCCACATCACAACCCTCAGCACTCTGTCACTCCCAGCTGTTTCACGAGGTGGTCCAAAAGTTATTTAATATAGTTTTTAGTTCATCCTGCCCAACTGACTGTCTCTGTCCCCTTTAAACTCTTCTCTGTCTTGTCTTTTTTTGGACTATCAACAAAAATAAGAGTGACAGCCTGTGTAAGTGCAATAAAAAAAATAAAAAGGTACGATAAAAGCCCATAGTGACTTGAGAATCTGCAAAAAAGATAGCTAGAGACTTTACAAACATTACATATTTCTCTATGTAACTACTGACCAAGTTTCTACTTGTAATAAACCTGTAGGCTAACATAATATATTAAACCTGAATCATTTCAGGTCCATGCACTGCCGCTCATGCCATCCAATGAACAGGATATCTGGATTGTAATTTAGAAAAAATATGTAATATTTTTATATAATATTTTGTCTCATCTTTTTTTTACATTTTGAAAAATACATTTAAGTCTAGCCTTTTTCGTCAATATTGCATGTTGATGTAGTCACGGTTAGCGTTTAATGACGTCAGTGTCGATTCCGTTAACGAAATGAACACAAATTGCAATACTGGGGGAGGAAACCGGAGTACTCGGAGGAAACCCCGGCAGCACGGGGAGAACATGCAAACTCCGCACACACATGGCCCCGGCGGGAACCGAACCCCGGACCTTGGAGGTGTGAGGCGAACGTGCTAACCACTAAGCCTATAACAGGAAATACCAAAATAAATGTAATGATATTGATGATATTTCGCTTGCTGAGATGTCATTTTTTTGCAGTGTTTTTTATTAGGGACTTTGTAGCACACAACCTAGACCCATTTATAATAGTGTTTCCTTATCAACCATGTTTTCGTTCTCACCTGCAGCAAACCTCTTCTTGATGAGGGAGAATCGGTATCCGGAGCCGAGCAGCTCAATGTCGCAGCCTGACAGTGTGCTGCCCTCGCTGGTGAACTGCACAGCCAGAGGGGTGGGTTTACTGGGGCCGTTCGTTAGCTGGAAACGGGCCAACAAGGAGCCAACGCCTGGAACGGAGAACAAGAGCAGGGACAATAGCTGAAACAGCCAACATGAGCTGCGGCTAGATTAAATAAGAGGCAACGAGGTAAAGTAAAATGAAATTTTTGGGCATGCTTTTTACCTCCATTCTCAGACTTTTGTGAGATATCCGGAATCTTCCACAGGATTCTCTGCTGTTCTGCGTTCCTGGGTACACCAATTAAAAAAAAAATATATACATCATCTGTCAGACTCAGCACTCTGCATCATGCCCTTAATCCACTCCTCTTTCAATCTGCACTCTCAAACTAGCCTACAATAAGATCCACACACTGCACTGTTTTACATACTGTATTGATAAGGTTACACTGCAGGATATAATATCAAGTGCTAGTTGCCCAAAAGCAAAGAAGAAAAACAAGAAACACCTCAACTAGTACATTTTCTTACATAAACGTCCCATATAACAGTTACGAAGCTCACTACAGCACTGCACTGATATCTGGAACCACCTGCAAGTTATGAAGAAGCTCTAACTTTCAATTCAATTCAGTTTCAAAGAACAAATCCATATCATTCTACTCATAGGAAATTGTGTATTGAAAAAACAAAACAAAAACAACTACAAAAAAAACAGTAGCCATATTGTGCAAGCTCTATAAATAAAAGCTTCTGTTTTGCCTTTGTTTCTTCTTTCAATTTTCTCCTATGTTCAGAGGGCTAAAATTTTGGAAAAAAGTATAAACTAATGTTTGTAATACAGATGCTATAATAATTTTCAAATCCAGGCTAAAATGATGTGTTTTAATAAAATACAGCCTTAAGAATTTTCATTTCAAAACTGTTCCTTGGTATGTTTTTAGGAATTTTTTTATTACTTGATGTATAACTTTATTCTTATACTTCTTGTGCTTTTTCAGAAGTGTTATTTCTACCGCAATTATGCATATCCTATTATATATTGCTATTAAATTTGCTATGTTTAATTATATAATGCTGACATGATATTTTTAAAGTAAAAAAAAAAGGCACTATGTAAATAAAGTTGAGAGGTAAGGTATTTGGGGTACTTTCACATACGCAGTATTAAGTCCAGTCGAATAAAATACTGGTGTGTTTCAAACGTGGACCAAAGAAACCGGTCCAAAAAAGGTTGGTTGTTGTTCTCTCACCAGACAGCTGGAGGAAGGACAGCCTGTAGCTGACCGACTCCTCCATCTACAGGAACAAGGAACTGCACGTTGTTGAGGGCCACTGGTGTGGTCATGGAATTGCCATTGTATCTGTAGTCTATTCTCAGGTCAGTGCTAGTGGGCTCGCACCTCCAGCTCATGGCTAGGTTCAGAGGAGTCGACTGAAGACCCTGTGCTGATACCTGATACACACAAATACATCAGTGTAGACATGAGGTGCTTATGAATATATTATAGATTAGATCATTTTGTCAAAAATCTTATCAATTTGAATCTCCATTATCGAATAAGATGAGTTCTTGCCTGATATTTCAGCATGTCTACATTGTAGTACGTGGCCTGAGGTTTCTGCTCAGCCACCTTCTTTAAGTGGGTCATGAGGTTCGGCATGTTCACCCAGAATTCCTTGGAGTTGGGTTTGGACTGGGTGGTGTTGCTGTGGGAGCAATGGCAGGACAGTGTAACACAGTTGAATGTAGGATACCCAAAACCCAAAATGGATTTCTTTTTTCAGCAAGGCTAGTGTTTGAATAAACAGCCTGCCAAGTACGAAGCTGGCAACGAAAGTGATGAGCTCTGCTGATTAATCATACGTGAGTCACCATCAGCTGACTCAAGGAAAAAAAGAAAAGAAAAGAAAAAAAAAAAAAGCATAAGCTGAAATAATGGCCTGGACCAACAAATCAGATAGACAAAATAATGAAATAAAAGATACAAATACAATTAAATGTTTGACATGAGCAAGAAATGTTAATGTTTTAATGAGGTCAACAAGGAGCATATCAGAAATCTCAAAACGTGTTATTGCCCAGGCTGCACTGGGTTGGGAATATATAGACGATAAAAGTATGTAAGAAGTGTTGTTTACCAGCTCAGTAACTGGGGGTTAGGGAGGACGTGCTCAAGATGACTGTAGTTGGTTATGCTAAAAGTTAGCACTGCAGGTGTGGGGTTATTGGCAAAATGCCTGGTGATGCCAGCCGGGAAGGATATCACCATCTCACCAGTGATCTTCACAACACACCTTAAAGATGGACAGTGAGATTAAACTAATGGATATTGTAACTATTAAATGTTTGTACTCAAAATGCTCATTGAACATTAATATACTCCTCACAGGTAATATTCCACTTTGTATCCAATTTATTGCGTGTTAAATGAATATGTCAGCAGGCTTACTTGCTGGGATCAGTTGCCTTGAAGTAAGCATTGACTGTCTCTGTGAATGCAGCAGCCACGGGCAGGGTGTCCTGGGCGCCCATGGTGAGGGGACTGGGCCCACGAGAGCAGCCTGGAATACACACAAACACACACAGATAACAGATGTGATGGAGACATGAAGTAAGAAAATTGCTTTTTAGAGATCTACAGTATGAAAAATAAGACTGAGAGAAAAAGAAAAACTAACTAAGAAACTAAACAGATGACTGAAAACAGAACATGCATGACATGTACATTAAATACATTACATAATATGAAAAAAATACATAATTATGTACGTCAAATAAAGAACTTACAAATACATCCCTTCCCTTGGCTCCATTTGAAGAACCTGGCTCTACTTCTTGTTCTACATGTACCGTAAACTACCTGCCTGACATCGAATTAAAGAGAAAGGCTTAAAATTCAGATTTCTGTAGAAGTATCCTAGTTACTGCACACAAAGTGTCTTTTTACTCAACAACATACAATGTATGTAACTAGATCTAGATATTGACTAACCTGGCAACCCAAGTCCCGATTAACTAATGGTTTGTATGTTTAAAAACATATTCAATCTTGAAGGCACCTGCAAAAATCACACAAGCTGATTGTCTGGTTTGTAGTTTGTGTTTTTGCATTAACGAATATGAAATTTGGAGCATTTCTACGTAAAAAAATAAATAAAAATAAAGTGCAAAATACTGGGGGGGAATCTATGCAACATGTACTGCAACCTGGAAGTCACTTTAGGGCTGGCAACTGCATGTGCAAATTATTACAATCAAAGGGGAAGTGCTAAATTTGCAAAAGCCTGCCTCCACAATTCAGATAAATTAATTAACTAATGAAAGAAAACTAAAACATTATGATACTTGTCCACAAATTCCACCAATTTATTATATCAGTAAATAATGGATCCAGCACATACACACACACACACACACAATAT
>JAOUWY010000030.1:24647436-24660330 GCA_025728095.1 Prietella phreatophila
GGATTTTCTTGTTGTTATTCTGTCTCTCACTGTTCAAATAAATCTACCATTAAAATTATAGACTGATCATTTCTTTGCTAGTGGGCAAACGTACAAAATCAGCAGGGGATCAAATACTTTTTTCCCCCTCACTGTACAAGTTAAGGCTTTACTATGCAAAGCAGAAGCCATACATCAACACTGTCCAGAAGCACAGATGACTTCTCCAGACTCGTTCTCATCTGAGATGGACAGTAGCACAGTGGAATCGTGTTTTGCGGTCTCATGAGTCAACATTTCAAATCGTTTTTGGAAAAAACACCCGTCATGTTCTCCGGGCCAAAGAGGAAAAGGACCCTTCAAGCTGTTATCAGCATCAGGTCCAAAAGTTGGTGGCCGTCATGGTATGGGGGTGTGTCAGTGCCCATGGCATGAGTAACTTGCACATCTGTGAGGGCAGCATTAATGCAGAAAGAAATGTACACATTTTGGAGCAACATATGCTGCCAAACAGAGCAGGACAACGCCAAACCACATTCTGCCTGGATTACAAGCGAATTGTTGCATAAGCAGAGGGGGCGGGTGTTAGCATGGCCTGACTGAAGTCCTGTCTCTGATTGAGAATGTGTGACGCAAAATAAGGCAACGAAGACAACATACAGTTGCGCAGCTGAAGAAATGCATAATGGATGAATGGGGAAGATTTCGTTTGGTAAACTTAACCAACTGGCATCTTCAGCATCCAAACACTTAATAAGTGTTATTGAAAGAAAAGGTGATGTTACACAGTGGTAAACAGTCGACTGGCCCAACTTTTTTGGAGTGTGTTGCAGTCATCAGATTGGAAATGAGTGTATATTTTCATAAATAAATTCACAAAGTAAAACATCAATCAATGTGTTAATAATGTGTTTTCAATATAATACAGGCGGAATTGAATTTTCAAAATTATTCTTTTTTTTTTTTTGCATGTTCCATACTGTCCCAACTTTTTCCAGAATCGGGGTTGTAAAACACCCTTAGAGCTGATTATATTCCTATAACATTATTTTCACGTCATAATATTTTACTCCTCTTATACCACAGCAATTTCTCAAGGATTACAATTTAGAACCTATTAATGAGCAGCACATCGTATTTTTAAACAGTTTATAGTTACATTTAATGCTGTAGAACATTCAAGAGACAAGTTAGTTCCGGTCATCACTTATGCTATAACAGTTACAGTTATACTTGCGTTTCCTCACCCGGCTTTCTTTTTTTCTCTCTGGAAGTATAAGTAATTAAAAAAAAAAAACAAAAAAAAAACCTCAATGTTACAGAGAAACCAGAAAGCGCAAAGTTCCACTCTTGTGGTGGAAAACTTACTGACATTACAAAGCACTGACACTGGAGACTCCTTCCATAAATATAAAATAAAGGTCTCTATACAGAAAGCTTCCATGATTCAATTTTTTTTTTTTTAAATAACATTTAAACATTTATTTTAATCAGTTTTTTTAGGTGAATTAAATTATTGTTAGCGCTACTATTATTGAAAATGAAACCAGATTCCTCTGACCAATCAGATTTGAAAATTCAGCAGTTCTGTGGTAAACCATGAAAAGTGAACATGCAAAAAAAGATCCTGCAGAAACACATGAAAATACACCCCAGTATTATATGAATATACAAAACTAATTACACAAAAATCATCCCTATACATACAGTAGGCACATGCATAAACACACAACATAACGCTGTTATTTGTGTTGGTCTCTAACTGTGTCCCACTGCTGAAACGTGACATACAAACCTATAGAGCCATGCAGCTCAATGCTTGTGAAAAAACAGGAAGTGCTTGTCATGTTTCCTGGATACCATCATAAAGCAACTCAGAGTATGCTTTCCTGTGAGTGATTCAAATGGTTACACAAACACACAAACCTAAACACGATGGTTATGGTTCGAAAACCCCATGCACATATAAATCCTACACGGAACTACATTAAACAGGAACGATCATTACAGTCAATCATTACAAGAAACAGTGAAATAACCACATGTAGACTTTGACATTAATTTCAGCCATTAGTTTTGTGGCTGTGGAAACAAATGCTGAGCTCATGTCTTCTGCCAAGGAGGGATTTACCAAAACCTCAGTGGTCAAGCTCACATTGCTCCAGGATTACTCTTTAATATTTCTGTTGGAGACCACACGCTCAATTCGGAACTGATGCAGGACCCCCACCCGGGCTCTCCAGTGACGATAACACTGACGCAGGTTTGCGTTCTCTAGACTGGACCACCATAAAGCCCACCATTGTGCTTCTCTGTGCGAGCAAGCCACGAAAAGCCTTAGACAGCTTACACAAGCCGGGGAGCTTTATTAGGCCTAATGCAGCTAGATCTAACGATATTACCAAAAATTTTTTTTAAAAAGCAGCTGGCTGCATTCTGCTGCTTTAAGATCAGATTTCATTGCGGAAGTTAATCCTGGTCAATATTGCTTTGCGGCAGTAAGCCTAAATCAATAAGACTGACATGCTATGTGCACTGAAGCTGTGATCAGCAGTCAATGTTCAAAACATGCGTGCTGATCCCTTCCAGTGAAGGTTTACAACTCTGAGCAATCCCACGTCAGGGACTGTACCAAAAGCTATATATTGACATATGCGTTGGTGCATCTGAGCTCTCGGGAAGGGTCAAGCTTTTGTGTGAGGAGCAACATGAGAGGCCTAAACACACATTCTCAATCCTCTATAGTGCTTACAAGACATGAATACCCAGTTTATCCTCAACCTGAACTTTGGAAAGCCCAGAGTGTTCATGGTTTTTCTGAACAGCTGGAGAATATTAGCTGTCCATCAAACAAGGGGAAACCTAGTAAGCAAGCAAGAAGGTGAAAGCTCATGTTATATGATCTCAAACTCGTAATGTTACTAGGAAACAAGGAAACAACCATTACAAATCCCTGACACTAAAGACTCATTCTATAAATGTTAAATAAATAAAAAAAATACAGAAAAAGCATCCGAATTGAACTTTGGTGAAACATGAGGTGAAAAATCAGGTTATATGATCTGTTCAAGAAACAAGAATTAGTCTTAGCTCTATGACTGGCTCTGATCGAAATGATTGAAAAATCATTATATTAAAATCCTTATATTACTCTTCTCTAAGCTCTCCCGTATTATAATTTCATCTTGAATGGGTTAGCAACAGACAGGTAACAGGAGCTACCAGAAGAGATTCAATGCCCCTTAACAACGGATGGATTCTACACGCCTCTAGAACTGCACTAGAGAAAATGAACACCATTCTTCTGAAAGAAGGGTCATCCTGAAAGAGACTACTCCCAACAGGAGAAAAATTCTTCATCACAGCATAAAGGTGATCAGTCAGAATAAATTTGTGTTTACTTGTAGTGACTCTTCTTCTATTTACTCCAATCATGCAGGCAAAATAAAAAAATAATGCTCCCCACTGTATAACAGAGACTTTTGTCACCTATCAATGTGAAACAGATACGTTATACCCATTTGTTAAAGTATTAAACCACTGGAACGCCCAAATAGCAACGATAAACACTAAAATAAACACTATTCTGTTCATATTCTATGTTCATTCATCAGTTCAAAAACTTGCAGAAAATGATGATTTCCTGATGTATTATTATTGTTATTAAGCCACTAAAACTGGGGGGAAAAAGTCAGTTTTTCCTATCGGTCTTTTGTCTCTGTCATTCCTCTTCCTGTTGTAGCTTTGTGACTATGAAAGGACAACTGCGAGCCAAGCACCAATGAGGGAGACAAGGAAGTGATGCGGCGGGTCTGCAGACATTAATGAGCAGAACAAGGCAAACAAATGCTCACGATGACTTTCGTTGTTTGTTCCTCCAGACTTTAGTTTCTCAGGACTAAAATGATGATGTGGCAATAAAGAATTCAGACTAATTATAGACCCTGACTCCTCTTACTGAAAGTGAGACAACTGGACACCATGGAAAATAAATATTGGAAAAGAAAAATGGGTTTCTCTGCAGAGAATAGGAAATGGACTATTACAGTAACCTGCTCAAATAATCTGCCCTGTCCAGTCCTTTAACTGGAAGTGCATCTACATCTGATGCTTGTCCCTTAATAGATTAGCAGAGCAAAGGTGGCACCATGGAAACTTAGCATGCCTGCCCTTCGGGATTGTTTTTCATTTTAATCTAGTTATCATTCTGCATTAAAATGGCATGGCAGTGATATGGCTGCTATGCCAAGGACACGCTGAGTGGCATTTCGGGCATTGCTTTAGGGTTGGACTAGCTGTGGGGAAAGACTTGAGTTCCCAAATGCCTGAGCAAATAACATCTTCATGCTCAAACACTCCAATGTTGTCAGGCTATGATCAATGGTGGAGGAGTGAGTGGGGTAATGTGGTTGAAAGGCGCTGTTTGCCATTGCAGTCGACGAGTACACTGTGCAAAGGACATGCTAACTAATGTTAGGAAAGTTATGAGCATAGGCATATCATTTCAAAAACTGAAAGCTATTAGCATTTGGTTAAACCACTAATAAAGGCAAACTGATAAGGAAATCTGTGTACATGCCAGACACGGTGGAGTGGAGCACTCGGTACTTATCGTTGTTGTAACTCTACGCTGTGTTAATCTCAGTAAGATAAATCCTCACCTTATAAGGCAACCTGTTAAGTCCTTGCTTACGGTTTAGTTATTTATGACACAGGGCTGTTGAATTCTCAAATCTGAAGGATACATTTTCTATAACAAGCAGGAGTTATTCAAATGACAGGTTTGTATTAATGTGCTTGTGCACCTCAATCAGTAATCTATGTTTAATAATAATAATAATAATAATAAATCCATCCATCCATCTTCTACCACTTATTCCTTCTTCAGGGTCGCGGGGAACCTGAAGCCTATTCCAGGGAGCATCGGGCACAAGGCAGGGTACACCCTGGACAGGATGCCAGTCCATCACAGGGCACAATCACATACACACTCACACACATTCATACACTACAGACACTTTAGACACGCCAATCAACCTACCATGCATGTCTTTGGACCCCAGCAGCACGGGGAGAACATGCAAACTCCGCACACACATGGCCCCGGCTGGAATCGAACCCTGGAGGTGTGAGGCGAACCACTAAGCCACCGTGTCCCACAATAATAATAATAATAATAATAATAATAATAATAATATGATTAAAAAGCATGCTTTCACTTAAAGAAAAACATACAATCAGCAATATGGTGAAACCTTCCGTATGGAGACATTTATTTAACATTTAAGGAAGTATTCTCCAGGTGTGTGTTCCAATTTCTCAATAACAATCTGCAATTATAATTTTTTTTTTTAAAGACTTATTAACTTCAAGAGAAAGGGGGGAAAAACAGAGGCTGGTGAGAGAACAACTCTCTGCTGGTATAATATAAGGAAGTTGTCTTGCAGATGTTCCACAATATTAAAAAAAAGGGTTAAAAATCACGGTGTGTTCATTGATCAAATAAATATTGTAATTATTGGCAAATCACAGAAAAAAAATATTGGGATGTGTGGTTATTGGAAACTAATTCACTTCACACAACCCGTCAAGGATTATATTCCTACAACACGTGTGCCCCTATTGTGTTTTATTCCTCACCTAAAGCACATTATTTAATAGCAGCCATATATTGTTCAGCAACTACAGGTAATCTAATAGTAAACTATTATTAATGTTCGGATTAATGTATGAATGTATGCTTAGTTCCACTTAACAAGGAAGTACATTTGAGAATTTTTTTTTCTTCGCTTTCCCACGTTATCTTTTATACACAAGAGAAAAAAAAGGCACATATCAAATCAAAATAAGCGTATCATAACAACACACTTTCATTACTGTTAAGTGTTAGGAACCCTTTTTTAGTCCCAGGTGGACTGATGGCTTCCGACGGTATTTGGAAAAAAAATATCTGCAAGCTTAACACCTCCGAGATGCTTTCCTGTTGGTACACTTTGTAAAGAGTGTGCGTGACAAAGCAGACCACCGCATGTGTCTGTTTGTGTTCATGAGAAGACGTGCAGATGTACAGGCCACACACAAAGGTTGTGATAAGAATAGTGTTCTACAGAGCACCTGTTGGAAGCATCATAAGGCTGACAGAATGGCAATGTAAGGGGCAAGGCCTCTGGAATAACAACCTTGGAGCGTCTACGTGACAGAGTGAGCACCTCTGGAGTGTCTACGTGAAAGAACAGCACCTTTACCTATATTAAAGTAACTCTCACAGATATGTTTTTGCTTAGGCATGAGCATGGTATAACGTCAGCATTTTGACCATTCTTGCATAGTTCACTCTGTGGGTACTAAACTGTACTTGCTTGTTGCAAAGGTACATCAAAGGCATATATGAATATATAGTGTAGCTTTAAAAGGATTTAAGATACAGAATTCAATGTAATTTGGATTTTTTTTTTCATATCTAGTATATATCAAAGCCACTGCACATGGCAATGAAAGATCCCCAATTCATCTGCAGTCTGTGATCTGTAGTCTCTGATCGTTTTTCTCTCCTACCTAAAACAGTCTTAACGTTTTACATCATCTCAGCACCACACACTAAGAGAGCACCTGAGGATATGGAGCTGTGTAATTATCTTCACACATGCCTAATAATAGAAATAAAAGAAACGTTTCTTACTGAAAGGGAAACGAAATATTTATGCAGAAAGGACTTCTCTGCTGGGAAGGGTAAATAAATCTTACTGGATGCAGCACTGAGAAACTAATTCACAAACTGTATACAGTGCACATCATTTCAGCAATGCTGACGTCAACGGTTTCATGACTAACATTATTAACCGACCTGGAACTTCAGCTTAAAGACGCTACAAGTAACATTAACAAACGAACTGTTGATTGTATTACATCCATTTTCTGTACCATTTTCCTAAACAGGATCATGGGGAGCCTGGAGCCTATCACAAGGGACACAGGGAACAAGGCACGGGACACCTAAGTGCCAACCTATCACAAAGCACAATCGCACACACACTAATGTTGCTTGTATTCATTATTTCTTAAATAATGAATAAAAGAAGCTAATTAATAAACCCCTGATTTAACCAGTGGCTAATCTATCCAGCCAATAGGCAGTAATGCATTAATCAGTATGGTTGTGTATGTTAATTGCCAAGACACCTTAAGTAACACTAAGAAACCTGAGATCAATTGATTATCAATATTTAGTAACATACTGCCATTTCTGTAGGGAGACCTTTATTTAACATTAATGGAAGGAGTCACTAGTGCGTTTACATGGCCAACAATAATCCACTCTTAACCTGATTAAGACGATACTCTGATTAAGAAACAACCTACTGTAAACAGCAATTTTTAATTACCTTTAGCCCATTAAAGTCATACTCGAAGTAAACATGAACTGAATTAAGACATGTGGATTACTCCTGTTTTATCACTTTATCGACGTGCATTACAGACATGTAAACACCTAAATCACATCAGTAACATCGTGTGAGAGTTTTCACAACATTTTGCGACAGGACACGATCACACACGGCAGTACTCAGCCATATGATGGCAAACAAGAGAGCGCGGCTGTGTCCGAAACCGCGTACTTGCCCACTATAGGCCTGTAGTAGGAGAAATATATGTATCTCGGTTACTATATAGACTATAAGTACGTGGTTTGGGAAGCAGCCCACAGCCTGAAGCAGTCTTCTATTTCCACGTACAGCATGACAAATAATTAACCGCACTTAAAGCGTTCATAAAAAAATGAAATAAATACACCCAAAACTGTATACGATACCATAATGAAGACAAACTATGTTGATCCGTGAAATTCTTGAGGGAACGTCGGAAGGCATGGCGACGTAATGACGTGTGCCGTTAATCGAACTATGTTCTACTACATGTAAAACGTGTACATGAAAGGAGCATTCTAAAAGCGACTCATGTAAACACCTTAATCATAATATTGTCTTACTCAGAGTAAAGTCAATATTTAGATTACTGCTGTCCATGTAAACGTAGTCAATGATTCCAGTGCCAGAAAAGGCTCTGTATTGGTTTCGTCCACTGGAGAATATTTAGCAGATTGGACTGCATTTTCCAGTTTCTCTGTAACAAAAGAAGTTTTTTGTCGTAAATTCAAAAAGGAGAAAAACCGAGAGTGGTGAGATGAAGACTGTTTACAGCTGGCAGTCCGTACAGGAGCGTTATTGTGATTGTTGCGGACAAAAACGCTGGATTTTACTGTGGCTTTTTCTAAAATTTGTGATACGACTTGCAGAGATTTTTATTTTTTTTTTTGTGCTCTTTTTTTGCGGAAAAACTACTCGAATTGGCGAAATTGCAATCGAACGGAATTGTTCTGCACGGTCGTTTGCAGTGATGTTTGTTGGTAAATGAGACATTTTAGTTGTACTCATGTTCGAAGAGGACTTTGGCTGAATGACGCTGCATGACACGTCTTGGCCCAAATCTTTGGTAATTTTGAAACATTTTCAGCTCCCTCCGAGTATTGTGGAGTTTCCTTGATTTCACATCAATTTCCAGGATGGACTGAGCCGACGTCATGCACGGACATTCCACAACACTTAATGTAACTATAAATCAATGAAAAAGTACGACACATACTCTAGTATGCACATTGCTGTAGTATAAAGAGGAATAAAACATTTCAGGATGGTTACAGCATCACACCATCCTGTTGTTGATTATTTTCCTATAACAGCATGCCCCTCCTGCTTTATTCCATACCTAATGCATTAGTTTTAGATAAATGAACTTTGAAGTGTTAACAAATTTATTTCCCAAATCTCGATTCAGAGACCGGTTCACATTACTATGCATCTCTTAGCATTACAGCAATGCATAATAATAATAATAATAATAATAATAATAATAGCCGAGGATGTCTTTTGTCCTTTATTAACTATTGAAGCTATTAGCTATTGAAGCTTTAATGAGTGGTGCTTTTAAAGAGAAATGTGTGATTATGAAAAGGCAACATCAGCATGCATTAATTACAAATCTAAAGTCATAGACTTTGGACTTCTGATCGGAAGGTCACAAGTTGAAATCCCAGCACTGGCAAGCTGCCACTGCTGGGCCCATGAGCAAGACCCTCAACTACTCAGATGTACAAAAAAATGAGATAACTGTAAGTCGCTCTGGATAAGGGTGTCTGCCAAATGTCATAAACGTGAAATGTAAATCAAACTGACTTTGAATTAAATGTGTACTAAGGCATTACCTTGTAGGTGTGTATGTGTGGTTGAGGTGACACAACAGGATACAGAAGAACACACACACTGTTCTATCAACACGGCTTAATCTGAATAACAAATAACCATGTGCAGCTGTCAAACTTGGTACAATATCAGCATGACAAGGGCAATTCCTGTGAAAGGAAGTAGTGGATAAGAAACGTACCTCTTAAAGGCTCTTAATTACAACAATCAGGAAAGATAAACCAAAAATGCCAAATCAGTAGTAATAGTACGAATCAATAGTCATGGTGGTAGTGACGTTATCTCTCACCAGGAAACACATAGCGCAGTTTCCCATAAGGGCTGGGTAAGATTCTTCAGCATTCTGAACGGCTTTATCATTCCTTAACGTGCCGATGCGGCAATGCTGTATCTCAGCTTTACTCTTAAATGATCCATAAGTGGTGGATAATCATCAAAGTCTGCCATTTTGGAAGGAATTGGTTTAGGCACACCTCTTTTGCGATGCCCAATCACAGACTCGGTCACAGCGTGTTTGGCTACGGAGTTCAGGCACTGAGCGAAGCTTCTGTATGACCTTCGTTTGATCCGCAATGACACCATATTGCTTGTGGAAGCCAGTATGAAGTATGCTGAGACCTGAATGTGAAATAAACTTGAACCATTTACTAAATGTAGCTCTGTTTACGTTAGTGATATGGCGTCATGTGTACCCGTGATGTTCTTGTTTACAAGAGCAGCAGGGGAAACGTAACTAATTCTCCTTCTCACTATCAGGACATTTCACATAAACAGTTGATTTCAGAATACACACACACACACGCACATTCACATAAACATGCATATAATATTCTCATGAATTGAGAAGAATTCACCCAACCACTTGATCTCTTTTTAAAAAATGTTCTCTTCTCTTCAATCCTGACTTTTTTCAGCCCCCCCCAACAAGATTATGCTCTGACATGGCCCTGAAGAGGTTGACCGCAGAGCATGCATGGATAAGAGAGGATTTAGCAGCACTTCACAGTACAGCTTGTCCTGATAACAGATATGAACTGACCTAGATGCAAAATTGTACTGTATGTGAATGCGATCATTACTCCGTGTGTGTGTGTGTGAGAGAGAGAGAGAGAGAGAGAGAGAGAGAGAGAGAGAGAGAGAGAGAGAGAGAGAGATCTACACTAGCAGCCAATCTTTCCCAATAAAAATCATTAACTCACAGGTAGAGTCATCGCTCGGCGTGCGAGAGCAGGTCACACGCACATGCACACACACTGAAAACACCTCCAGGGTTCCGGTGGATTCCAACAGTGAGGGGAAAAACAGGAAAAATCTGCGCTCTCTTTCCTGCCCTCTGACCCTGTTTGTGTGACACGCAGGAAGCAGTTTAGGAGCAGACAGGAGGTCAGTGGTTCCCTCATTCTCATTGTCTCCATAGCTGAGGGTTACATCATTAACACACAGCCGACACGGCCTCTCATAAAGCCAGAGTGTGTCATTGTGTCTGAGGAGGATAAAGAGGATGTTTTTGTGAGGCTATATAGGATTCTTAAAAAAAAAAAAAAGTAGGGCACAGGTGTAAACAAGGCAAGAATGAAAGAAAGCAGGAAATACCTGATTGGCAACTTCCCTCCGTTTACACCTCTGTGAAAGGAATATCTTTCCTAATATCTTTACATGTATTTTAAAATGTGTGTGCCTTGAGGGTGAAATAGTATGGCTGATGCGATACTGAACATGGGTATCAAGGCTAATATTGCCAGTGTCGTACAAGTTTAACGGGTTTTTCGATTCCAATCACTAACATGTACACATGTTGAGTGACACAGTGAGCATGACTGAGCAACAGAAGCATGCAGAGAGCTGGATCGGTCAACAAAATGTATTGGATCAGAATCAGGTATCAGCTAATGCTCATGCTAGCAAAAAAAGAAATAGACCTTTAGCTTCAGTATGTTCTTAAGAAACAAGTGTCTTAATTGTATCATGTTCAATTGTTTAGGTTTTAGGTGAGAAATAAAACACGATGGCAGTGCTGTGCTGTTACAGGAAAATAATCAACGACGTAAAGGAGTGTGACTTAATTATTTTCCTATAACACATGCCAAATTGTGTTATTCCTCCTATACCACAGCAACGTGGCACTTCATACTTTTTCCTTCATCTATAGTTACATTTAATGTTGATGGAGATGGAGAGTCCACGAAGCAGGCGAGTTCCTGTTGGAATATGTGCTATAAGCAGCTACAGTATAAACCGTATTTCCTCAACAATCCCTATTTTAAAGTAAACAAAAGTATCCTGAAGTTAAATAAATAAAGAAAGAAAGGGGATAGGCTCGGTACAGAAAATGGATAATATAAACCTGACAACTTTTGATAGTACAGCTGTTAGAGCTGCTGTATTACGAAAATAATCAGATACAAGAGTTCAGGAGGTACAGCACTGTGGTATAATTCTAAATAATTTAATATTTTTAAAGCGCACCTGTTATGGTTTTGAAACGTGCCTCATTTTATTTTAAAAGTCTCTTAAACTGCAGCATCACCATTCTTCCCCCCAGAGTCAAAAACGACTCGTTCAATGATCGGTCCTCCTTTCAGAGAGCATACTCTGCTCTGATTGGTCAGATGTCCCAGTCTGTTGTGATTGGTCTAGCGCTGTCAGCGAGCAGCCGATGAAGTCCAGATCCATGGCTTCTTGTTGCAAACCTATGTAGGTTAGTACAGGAAGTAAAGTCTGGAATCACTAACGAATCGTTTCAGCTCTTCAGAATCGGTTCCTTCTTTTGGGAGTCGATAACTCCGTTTATCGGCCGCTCAGATTTTTGAAACTTTGCAGACGTTTTTACGTCCACAAACAGCTCTATAACACACTACATGAAAAGTAATATTTGAAAAACCATAGTAGGTGCACTTTTAAATTATTATTATTTTTCATTTTACAATGCCCAGGACTTCTGTATGATCTGTTCTTAGAGTTAAATCATCTCATGTTGCAGAACACTTAATGGAAGACTTCCTTTGAGGTTATAACATGTAAATTCTTAAAGGACGGATTTAGTATGTCAACAGAGACACAATGTTCAGCTATCTACTGTGTTACAATACACACAATGTTTCAATTCTGTTGCCAGTAAAAAAACCAAAAAAACCCCCAAGTGCACTCTTGCACAATGCAGTGGTGCACAACATTGCTATCGGTTTCTAATCATGCGTGGTAATAATAATTACACACAGCTTTAATTAAATGAATAAGTAAATCAAAATGCAGCGCCCTGACACACTTGAGTCACTGCGGGTTTGTATACTGGTAAGATCAATCAGGCCTGACTGGCTTCAGGAAGTGTATACCAGTCCACCTGGGCTGAGGGGAAGTCAACAAAAGCCGCATGCTGCAGACTGACGTCAATCACAACCCACTGCACCTGACAGGAACACCTCCTACTGACAATACACACCTCGCTCTCTTATACTCTCTCTCTCTCAGCAGAGATGGTGTCTTTGTTCTTATATAAATGACTAGAGATTAGAGGAACTAATGAGTCTACTGAAATGCCAAGTATAAGGAAGTTAGTGGCACTGATCTCATAGTATCGTTTCCTTTTAATTGAAATATAAAAATAACAATATATATATATATATATATATATATATATATATTTTTTTTTAAGCAAATA
>JAOUWY010000030.1:24682504-24697478 GCA_025728095.1 Prietella phreatophila
GACACACACCATCTCTCTCTCTCTCTCTCTCTGTCACACAAACACAGACACACACCATCTCTCTCTCTCTGTCTCACACACGCACACACACACACACACACCATCTCTCTCTCTCTGTCACACACACACACACCATCTCTCTCTCTCTCTCTGTCACACACACACAGACACACACCATCTCTCTCTCTCTCTGTCACACACACACACAGACACACACCATCTCTCTCTCTCTCTCTGTCACACACACACAGACACACACCATCTCTGTCTCTCACTCTCTCTCTCCACACACACACCATCTCTCTCTCTCTCTCTCTCTCTCTCTCTGTCACACACACACAGACACACACCATCTCTCTCTCTCTCTCTCTCTCCGTCACACACACCATCTCTCTCTGTCACACACACACTCACTGTCTCTCTCTCTCTCACACACACACACACACACCATCTCTCTCTCTCTCTCTCACTCACACACACACACACACACACCATGCAGTAATGCATTCATCTCAAAGCATTAAAGATGTGTGTAAGAAAACACTGCTCTGCTTGTGCAAGTCGCAGCTATTAAGCCGAATGAATCACTGCGGCACACGCTCTGACGGATCAGCGGCGACACTCCATAACTCACAGCAGCGGATCATCACTGTCGCCCTGAGAGGATCAGAGCTCAGATGCTATCTCACGCTTTCATTTTTCACTGCGAGTGACTGAGGAAACGATTTCGCACTGGTAGGCAAAAGAGCCATGGCCTGTGTCAGTATTTCAGAAAGAAGGCTGTTCTTTCGGCTGGAGAACAGAGAAGGCAGAACAGATGTAAAGCCCGAGTCGTGTGCCTGAGAGACGAACAAAAAAAAGTGGAGCCCGGCCAGACAGACCAGTACGGACGGCGAGCATGATTCAGACGAGAACAATGCTCGGGTGTCGGGTGTCTGGGTGAAAAGATACTCGCTTTCGATCAGAACAAAAGAAAGTGAAAGTGAGGACAACACCCAGGCACATCTTAGTCCATTAATCTGTCTATCTGTCTGTCTCATCAGAAATTATGGTACTAATCTGTTTTTTTTTGGTGTGTGTGTGTGTGTATGTGGGTGGAATAGAGTACCTTTGGGGTAGTGCAGGTGGGGGGGTTGGATTCTGCAGCGTGTGTGTGTGTGTGTGTGTGTGAGAGAGTGTGTGTGTGTGCGCGTGTCTAAGAGAAGCAGTTTCAGCTCCATCAGTCATCATTAGAGTTTCGTCAGAGCAGTGTCTACAGTACTGTATCCTGGAATGTGAAATGATTTTTCTTTAGAAAGCGCTTTATCCTGATTGTTCCAGAGCCAATCCCGGAAACACTGGGATTAATACAGGAAGACACCCTAGATTAGAAGCCAGTGCATCACAGGGCTCCATGAACACACACCTTCACACATTCATTTGCACATAGGGGGTAGATTAGAGTAACTAAGTCACCCCACTGGCATGTTTTTGGGAGATAATGAGTCTTCATAGACATTACAGCACAGTGAGATTATTATGCTTCTTCGCATACCCCAGCATGTCAGGAAGCTGGGGTCAGAGTGCAGGGTCAGCCATGATACAGCGCCCCTGGAGCAGAGAGGGTTAAGAGCCTTGCTCAAGGGCCCAACAGTGGCAGCTTGGCGCTTGAATTTTCTGATCAGGAACCCAGAGCCTTAACCGCCAAGCCGCCACTGTCCCGAAGAGACATAGAGACACACAGAGAACATATGAAACGCCACACAGACAGTAACCTGAGCTACGGATCAAACAGCTCCAGAGGTGTGAGGAAGAAACGCTATCTGCTGCACCACAGTGCTGCTCAGGATATACTCAAACGATTAATACAAGTATTTCTATCAACCCAGACGCCTTTGAGAACTGACATTTTTGTAAAATATTTCGAGATGGCACTCATCCGATAGCCAGAGAGAGAGAAAAAACAAAAAAACAATATAGATCAGATATCAGAGAAAACAAATGACAAAGATTGTAAGTGATATATTCTTGGCTCTAGGTCATGTTTAAACATAGGAACTTGGCTTTTCGTTTGTTAGGGCTGATTTTATTATATTTATACTTTATAATTGATTATATTTACAATGCAAGTGATTTTCATGTGAGTGAGATACACTGAAGTGCGTCAATGAAAAAAATAAACATTTCAAAGCTTAGTAGATATCAGATGGTTAACGGTTTCAGCTGATGCTCAAGGTTTCATTATCGATAGCCTATCGGAAACGAAAAAGTGGTATCTCTTTTGACATAAAATGACCTAAATATAAAATGTAAAGTTCGGTTTCCTCAAAGATTCCACCAGCACTCGCACATAGAAAAAACGATATTTATTTTCTGATCATATGACGTCACAGAAGTTTCCAGCACAGCAATAACATCATTACAGATCCATCCATTCACTTTCCATTGCCAATTGTAGCTGGGCACATGGTGGCTTAGTGGTGAGCACGTTTGCCTCACACCTCCAGGGTTAGGGGTTCGTTAGTGTGGAGTTTGCATGTTCTCTCCGTGCTATGAGGGTTTCCTCCAGGTACTCCGGTTTCCGCCCCTAGTCCAAAGATGTACATGGTAGGCTAATTGGCATGTCCAAAATTTCTGTTGTGTATGAATGGGTGTGTGAATGTGTATGTGATTGTGCCCTGTGATGAATTTGTGCCCCATGCTCCCTGGGATAGGCTCCAGGTTCCCACAACCCTGTATGGTAAGCAGTATAGAAAATGGATGGATAGATGGAACAACTGTAGCTGCCTAAAAGGATTTTATTTTATTTTATTTATTTTTACATAAAACGATTAAGGGCTACCACAGAGAGACAAACTGAAAAACCACATAATGTTCACTAGGGGGCAGCAGTGCTGTGTTGTTCTGCATCGCTGTTCTATCAAAATTCAATAAAGATAGAGTTGGAAAAACAAAACAACCACAAGAAAAAAAAAACAGGCAGACCCACTAAAACCGTGACTCGCCCACATATAGCATGTTAATCTCACCAATTGTTTATCGATGTGTCAGACAGAGAGAATGAAAGAGCGAGCCTGTCATCTTTTGAGTCATTACGTTCCAGCTGAATGAAGCCACAGATAAGAGAAATGACGTTTTTCTCTGCTTGGCTTTTGGCTGGATAAAATGAATAAAAACATGAATATGGCTGAAAGTCAGAGAGAAAGAGAGGAAGTGAGAGGGCCCCATGCTCCTCCTCACATCTACTGGTGGTGCTGCCTGCAGGTCTGAGCAGGACTGCAGACCCAGCCTGAAACATCCTGCAGCTCACACACACACACGCACACACACACACACACACACACACTAGCAGGACAAACACCATACTAATATCACACTTTGTCCTAAGAACAGCCTCAATTCTGCATAGCATGGATTCCACAAGCTTTGGGATTCTGGTCCATGTTGGCATGATTGCATCACATTCATACTGCAAATCTCCTGTTCCATCACATCCCAGAGGCGCTCTTTTGGATTCACATATGGTGAACGGAGGCGCCAGTGAAGTACATTGGGATCATTGGCATGTTCAGCCTCAGATTCCTGCTCTTGGCTGACAGAAGTGGTAGCTCAGTGATTAAGGCATCAGACTACTGATCGGAAGGTCAAGGGTTCAAATCCCTGCACTGCCAAGCTGCCTTGAGCAAGGTCCTTAACCCTCAACTGCTCAGTTGTATAAGTGAGATGAATGTAAGTTGCTCTAGAAATGCCAAATAACGTGAATGTCTTCTGCTGTTGTGCTTTTGTGTTTTCACAGTTGTAAAGTTGTAGCCTTCCTGTCATTCTGAACCAGTATGGCCATTTTCCTCTAATCTCTCTCATCAACAAGGCCTTTCCAACAACAGAACTGCCACTAACTAGATGTTTTTTGTATCACACTATATAAACTCTACATAATGTACTGTGTGTAAAAAAATCCCAGGTGAACAGCAGTGTCTGAAATACTCAAGCCTGTATGGCATCAAGAACCATACCAAGGTCAAAGTCACCAAGATCACATTTTTCTGCATCGTGATGCTTGATGTCAACATTAACTGAAGCTCTGGATCTGTAGCTGCAAGATTTTGTGCATTGCGCTGCTGACACATGATTGACTGATAGGATAATTGCATGAACGAGCAGTTATTCCTATTAGTGTATAAGCCATCAAATTAGAGTGCCATTCATTTTACTGTAATAACTCCCAAACAATGGAATATACTACATACTGCTTCAATTAGAAAAACAAAACAAAACAAAAAACATTAAACAAGGAGCTCAGTGTGCTAAAAGAACATGTTTTTTTTCTTTTTTTTTGTCCCTCACTAGCTTCTGAATGAGGGTGACCTTGGAGCCAGGACATTACTGCTGGTGCCAGTGGAATTCGGACAATACTTCTCTATGTTTCCTGATCAAGGGTGAAATTCCTGCCTGCTGTAAAGCAGACTGTCTGATCCCTCAGGTCGTTTTCAGCTTGCTTGGTTCACTTCTTATTTGGTGCTGATTGCTGCCCTTTCCACTATGTGGGCTGCTGTCTCCAGTAAAATCTGTATGGTTTCCAGCTGGCCTTCATTCTGCACACATGACAGAACCAGTGCAACCTTTATCTCTGGATTTCCTCCATGTTTGTGGGTTGCTGTTCACATCTTTGCCTTGGTTCAAATGTAATTGTGTAGGAAAACTCACAATATTTGTCTCAAACGTTGGAAGACCTTGAGCTTGTTAAATGTCTGACGAGAGCAGCCTGCAAGTCTCTAAGCTCTACTTCGTTTAGAGGCTACTTAGGGACCCGTGAGTGTACGAGAAGTATACAAAATCTTTATTTTCTTTATTTAATCTTTAACTTTTTTTTTTGTAATTTCATTCCACTTTGTAATTCCAATGTTGTGTTAGGATAATCATTTAGGGATTAGACAAAGGAAGTCTTATCTGAAATCAGAAGCAGGAAGCCTTTTAAAAGGCCTTCCCTTTAACTAATGAAAGATGACTGCTTCTTGGATTTTACCTTGAATCAAAGAAAGCTTTTGTATACTCCATTTATAACCAGATGGATATAGACATGGTGTCAAAGGCTTTTAGGGAAGGAAAATCTTCAAAATAAGGCCCAATTAAAATGAGTCACATGGCAGTTAATTTTTTTAATAAACAGCCACCCAGATGAATCAAAGAATAAATGCAGACTTATTGGGTTCTCGCACTCAGCTTCATCGTGATCTTCAGTAGTAACAGCGATGGCATAGAAGTATAATTCAATTCTACACTTAATATTGTTGTCACTCTGGTAGAACTATCCGGGCAGCTTGCTGGGCTTGGTGTATTCTATTTTCTAAATTTTCTCGATTTATGGGAGCTTGTGAATACAAATCTGAGTGTTGTGGATAGGGAGGTTAGTTGGGACTGTTATTATGAGTACTATGTAACAGAAAACACTGATCATTATATTTTCATGATATCATTATGTTTTTATTATTCTGATTATGTTTAGGTTCAAGAGTAGACCAAAAATACAATTTTGTGATTTTCCCCCCTTTTACTGTAGCTAATTTTGATATAGTGGGGAATGTCTGTCTAGTTCAAACAATAAAATTTTTTAAAACACAAAATATTTCATTAACATGACCAATTTCAGCGCAGTACCAACATGCATGAGCTAAAGCAAGTCCAACCTTGCAGCTACGTAAACAGACATTCATTCTACTCAGTAGCCAAACCAGGATGTTTTTGAGAGGTGGGAAGGAACCAGAGAACTCGGAAGAAACCCATGTGGACACGGCGATAACATATGGAAATCCACACAGACAGTAACCCGAGCTCAGGATCAAACCCCAGACCCTGGAGCCATGAGGTGGCAACGCTACCTGTTGCGTCATCACGTCACCCTATTTAAGCTATTTATGCATCAATAACCGACAATAGATTCAGAGCTGTATAAATCTAACACGACGGATATTTTCTGTTGTTGCTTTCATGCATGCGGTTTACAGAAATGTGCATGAAATGGTGTGAATACTGTGCGATATTACACGTCCTTTGCTAGGTGAGATGACACAGTACGTCATTGAAAAGTTGCTTCCCAAACAAGCAGGGGCTCAGTGAAATACACATTCAGACAAAAATCGTGTCGCTCTGTTCCAACTATGAAGAAAGCCACAAGGTTACTCAACCTCTAATTGAAACACGGAGGTATAATAACATCAAAGTCCGGAAGAGATAAGACGTACGATGAGTGATCTTTTGGCTGAGCAGACCTCATGATCCTGAGTAAGGGAGAGAAAAGGGCAGCATGCAAAAACTAAACAGTGAAAGCCGAAAGGTCTTGACTTGCAATCGGAGAACACAGCAGGGTCAATCCGAAAGCTTTTCAAGCCTTCTAGTTACGCAGTGTGGCACCCGATCTTACCCAACATCACACATAGCAACACTCCAGTCTCCGGAGCTTACAAAACAACTAGATAATCTCCTGAAACACTACACAACTTTTAAGCTTGTTTATGATAAATAATTAGCCCTATTACATGTCGAGCACCAAACATGCAATATTCCTTCCCTAGTCAGGAAAGACATTTCCTCAGAGTCTGCGTACCACACAGAGTACATTTCCCAGCTGTAAATAAATCTCGGAAGTATCTCAAAACAATAACGCTACACAATATATTAATGCACTCATTCTAATATGTTCCCGTTTCTATAGTAACAGCTAATTTCAAACACTTGTTTGACTTGTATGATCCACATGATCTAAACAGATAAAAGTGGTTTTTTTTTGTTGTTGTTTTGTTTATTTGTTTTTTAAATGATGCAGTTTTCTGTAACGAGACATTTACTGAACATTTATGGAAGGAGTCTTTGTAAAGGTCTCCCTCCATAGGAGTCTTAAGAAAGAGGATAAAAGATTCTGATAAACGAACGCCTGTGTGCAGTGGTCAGAAGAACACAACGTTGAATGTAACTAAAGAGATACAAAAAATATGAGGTGTCACTCTTTAATAAATAAGTAATTAACCATGTAAAAGTATGCAAATTACCGTGGTATAAGAGGAATAAAACAGGAAAACATGATGTGCAGTTACAGGAATGGAATCAACTCTGATGTGAGAGCATGCTGCTACATGTTTTCCTCCTTACTGTACTTATTGTATTGGCAAACACTTCTGAATATCAAAAGCTGACTGCTGCAAAACTCTTCACACATCACTGGAGTTCACAATAGAACATCCTGACACCTTTTGTTGTTGAAAAACACTTAACAGTGCTACACTTCTAAGCACAATCTTTTGTGTCCATTTTTTTTTTAAATGCATAAAGCATATACTTCTGGATATCAGTGAAATAGCATTGACCTTGCCAGGAAATTTCAAACTGACATTTTCTACAGAAAACACAATGCAAAGAGGAAGTGATGCACTTACAGCCCCATTGAGTGTATGAGATGTCTAAAGATGCCAGTTAAGAAAGCACGCCCAAATAAACGTGAAGAAAAACCAAAGGGGCCTGTATTAGGCTGCTATACAATGGAGAAGAATGAAGGAAGAGGAGAGTTTAGATGTAGAGATAGAGGTAGAGGTAAAGGATGAAAAAGAATAGGAGGAAGGCCTAGCCCAAGGAGACAAGTAGTCTCAAAAGTAATTCAGGCTACATTTGTTGACCCTACACTGACCGTGATTTCAACGTGAGAAAGGCCAAAGTTTTCAGCTCAGGACAATAAATGATATCAGTGCCAAAAAAGGAATGATGGGGAGGATTGAGCTTGTTTAATTAGAAACGCATTAACCAGAGAGCTCTGTGCTTTGTAGTTTTAGACACCTCTGCAGTATCAGGCAGCTCTGCAGTATCAGGCAGCTCTGTAGTATCAGACAGCTCTGCAGTATCAGACAGCTCTATAGTAACAGACAGCTCTATAGTATCAGGCAGCTCTGCAGTATCAGGCAGCTCTGCAGTATCAGGCAGCTCTGTAGTATCAGGCAGCTCTGCAGTATCATACAGCTCTGTAGTATCAGGCAGCTCTGCAGTATCAGGCAGCTCTGCAGTATCAGGCAGCTCTGTAGTATCAGGCAGCTTTGTAGTATCAGACAGCTCTGCAGTATCAGGCAGCTCTGCAGTATCAGGCAGCTCTGCAGTATCAGGCAGCTCTGCAGTATCAGATAGGTCTATAGTAACAGACAGCTCTGTAGTATCAGACAGCTCTGTAGTAACAGACAGCTCTGCAGAATCAGATAGGTCTATGGTAACACACAGCTCTGTAGTAACAGATAGCTCTGTAGTATCAGGCAGCTCGGCAGTATCAGACAGCTCTATAGTAACAGACACCTCTGTAGTATCAGACACATTAGTAGTAGACTTTAACACACTGTGGTCTTTGAGATATCCCATAACCATGACACAATGAATTCTGTAAGACGATCTGATGTGGTGACGTACCAGCTGTCTTATTACAGGCAGTGTTCAGTATCTGTTAGATCTGTGAAGGATATGTCTGTACAACAGAAAGTAACAACAGAATACAGAATCAGAAGTATTCATCAGTGTCCGATCATGTACAGGTTTTCTATGTGTGTTTAGAGGAAGGATGACGCTAATGTGGCATATGAAGTCTTAATACATGATGATGAAGTTGGTTTTCTTTTCACATAATCATACCGATTATTTCACTATTTGTGTGCTTTTGTGTGTGTGTGTGTGTGTGTGTGTGTGTGTGTGTGTGTGTGTGTGTGTGTGTGTGTGTGTGTGAATAAGCAACACGCGACCTCAGATTAGGTTTAATTCTAATTTTCTCTATGCAAGAACATAGCCCCTGTAGACCTTTTGCAATATGAGATGCCCTGCGGTGGCCACAAGCTAATAAAGGAACATTTAGCTGTGCCCTTTATTATACAGCCTCCTGCCCAGTGAAATGCCCTCAGCATGAATGATCCTCTGGAGGCACACGAAATTACAGACCCATTCTTAGCCTGCCACAGCATGTCTAATCAGTGCAAAGGGCACAGCCTGTACAAATAAGTGTACATAAGTGCGTGCACACACACACACAGACACACTGCCTCATGCATATACCTATATACAGTTCGGTGCAAAAGTTTGCATGCCCTAAATTTCTGATAAATTATGGAACAGAACCACATTATCTCTCAAAGTGGAAAGTCAAAATAAAAAATTGCTATTTATATGATGTATCCTACGATAAGAGCAAAACGTTTTGCCTGGTCTCTCTGTTTGGCCTAATTTGAAGAACGGAGTGTATGACATCTGGAACAATTATAATATAATTCGAGAAGGATATTACAGGTGAGAGGAGCCAAATGGTGCTCAGAGAATAGCAAGGATGCTGGAGGTAGAGAAAGACAAGGAAAATGTTTCCTTTTGAATTAATATGATTTCATTTTGAATACATTATTTGACCATTTTGTTTGACCTGGTATAAAACATACATACATACAGACATAAAGATGGTGACAAATTAAAGGAAAAAAAAACAGACAGAAGCATCACTGCAGGGCAATACAAAGTTCTTCTGAATGATCACCTTGACCATATAATGAAACATTTCTCTTCTGATACCAATGGTCTCTTCCAGGATGACCCCACCCCTGCTCACTGAATGGCTTGTTGATGAAAATCGAAAATGATGTAAATCACATGCTATGGCATTCAATGTGAATGGGGTTCATCATCTTCATTACAGTTGCAGACGCTTGAATAATCAATGCCGAAGTGCCTTGAAGCTGCTGTCAGGGCTCGTGCTGAACCCACACCTTGCTAAGATAGTTTATGGTTTTATTTTCTACCATATAATTTGTCACCCATTTGTGTATACATGCATATACAAATACAGAAAGCTTGTCCAATACATAGAAAATGCAATTTGGTTGTGTTGCGTGTTGAAAATGTTGCTGGACACTAGCCACCCTCCCAGCAGCAGCGTAACACTCACCAGACCCAGGAATGGCGACGGTATGAAAACGTGCTCACATTCAACGAAGCCTTTTTGTCCTCCGGCAAAGCCAGAGCCATCACGTTCAGCTCCTAAGTGCAGGCACCAATCATCATTCAGGGAACTTATAAATGCTCAAACATATCCTACTCTCTCTTGCATGTCGCTGAAAGGCTAAACTGGCTCCGGTTACAGCTTCATGCTTCTTTCTCTTGACGGGGTTGTGTATCATCGGGCTGCTCTCCCACCTGGCAGGAATTGTATGCCAGTGTTATAGATGCTCAGAGTCACTGGGATAAACCTTTGCTGTAGTCATTCGGATAATCCACAACGATGAGCATGTCCAATCCTGAGTAAATAAACTCCAAGCCGGGCCATTGTGAACTGGCCAAATAATTGGTATGATAAAATAAACAAGACACAACAGCACAAATGCATGAGGGCATAAGGTTAAGCATCATTGTGGCTTTAGTGCTGTTTACAACATCAAATCTCCATTCTCTAGCCCTTCAGAAGTAAAAATGCATGCAGGAATTTGTCCAGTAATACATATAACTTTTTTTTTTTTTTTAATTAACCAACCTATTGAATGTGTTGTCTGTGTAATACTTGCATAAGGGGGCACTGGTGGCTTAGCGGTTAAATCTCTGGGTTACTGATCAGAAGGACGGGGGTTCAAGCCCTAGCACTGGCAAGCTGCCACTGTTGGGCCCTGAACCCTCCCTGCTCCAGGGGCGCTGTATCATGGCTGACCCTGCGCTCTGACACCTATCATTACAAGTATTCACCCCTCTTGAACCCTGATTGACACTTTTCCAGAACCTTTTTTTTTAGATAGCTCCTTGGTTTTCATCATGGTGGTTGTTTATGTAACAAACTCTGAGGACTTCCATGTACAGGTGTATTTATATCGAGATCACGCAGCACTTTAACTGCACACAGATAGTCTGCATTCGACAAATTGTGTGACTCCTGACAAGTGGTTGCACCAGAACTGATTTAGAAGTTTCACAGAAACCGATACAATCAAACATTTTACAAGCTATATTGCTTCTCTCCACTTCAATATTACGGTAGATATACGACATATAGTCTTAATTAAGTTCGTTTCAGTTCCAAATTGTAACACTACCAAATGAAAACGTTCAAAAAGTGAATACACAAGCTGTTACAATGTGACACCTAGTCTAAATATTCAGTAAAGACTTGCATAACAAAAAGGTGCGAAGAATTAAATCTCATCATATAAACAGCACAGAGACTGAACAAATTATTTGACAATACATGCTTTAAGACAGGAAACATTTTCTAGGAAGAGGTTCTGTTTCACACTACTTCACCAACTGCGTGACAGATGCTGTTCTGGATCTGCTCACGCAGGATCATACATAAGGGAAGTCCCCGCCCCCAATGCCACACACAGTCTCTTTGCTATTAGAGCAGAACCATAGCTGTGTCCTCCCTGCACCGTCTCTTTTGGTTAGCTTCATGTTTAATTCATTGTGTGCTGCAAGTCAACGTGATTGGATTTTTGTAATCATATGAGCCTTTACAGGGCATCAAACTGACTCAGTGATGACGCAGGCACGGTCGTGCTCGAGCAACACGTGGTCTCGCTAAGAAACTGACTTCCCAATTTCAAGTATTAAATAAAGAAAGGATAACACTTCTTTCCATGTAAGTATTATTGTCCTGATCTACTTTAAGAAAGAATTCGGTAATGATAAGTGTTCCATAGCTTTAAAAAAATTATTAATATTCACAAGCAATTAAATAATTTTTCAAACATTAATGTTTGTTGAGGTCGCGTTTGATTCTTCAATGAATCGTTTTTCTGTTTAGCTAGATTAAAACCTCAGCATAGCTTCACAGCTCTGTGTGTAAACTGCGTCTACTGACTTTTCAATGCAAAGCGAGCATGTTTACATACATCTTTAAATATGCATATGCAAAATAGCTTGCATTCGAAAATGAAACTCCAAGGAATGAGTTGGCTAAAAATAGCTTCATGTAAGGGTTTCTTCAGTCACTAGCTATTAAAATATTAACTGTACATTTTCGAATAAAATAATGTCAGCACAGGTTCCTGTAAAATATTGTAATAGGAAAATATGCAGTATAACCATTACAGTAAAAACTGTTATTTCCTGGCACCCGCTGCCATTTAGTTCAATTTACTGTAAAATGTAACGTATTACGTATTACGTAAAATTACGTATTTGAAGAGTACGTATTTACTCAAAAATATTATATTTCATTTGCTTTTAAATGGCAAGACTTTAACCAAAATCCAAGAGAAAACACACACAAAAAAAGTTCATCACCATTAATATCGATAAATCTACCATTTTTACTATTTCACCAAAACAGTGACTGACATTTAGACCCTACACTAGAAGCTGCTACCATCTACCATTAGCTTAAAAGGTGGGAGTTAACTAGCTAGCTCCTTCTGAATAAAGTTAGAACAGAAAATCAACTTATCAGATGAGTTAGACCAGGGGTTCCCAAACTTTTCCAGACTTCTGAATGTATCCCCCCAAGTTTTAAAGCACACTATTTAGCTTTGTTCTCTAACAAACTCTGGGGCCTTCCGGGAGCAGGCGTATTTCTATAGAGATCACATGACACTTTAATTGCACACAGGATGACTACATTCAGCTAATTATATGACTTCTGATGATTGTAGCAGAACTAATTTAGGAATTTCGTACGACACGGGTGAATGGTTACGTGACTGAAACTTTTAGATATTTTATTTCTAAGTATATAAACAATTTTACAAGCTGTACAGATCCATCCAGCCCCTGACCCAACCCCACCCCAAAAAAAATGACCACCACACTGACAGATCAGGCTTTAATTGAAGAAGTATTTCTACAGCACTAATGGGAGATTTAGTTGTGAAGCTAAGGAACTGAGTGCTTGTGGAATAAATCTAAATGTGTCTGTGTGCTGTATACACTAGTAAAAACATAATAGTTTTAACCCTTAAATAGACACCTACCATGTACAGGAGGCATTTGACCACGAGGATTTATTTGTTTTGAAACACGAATACTGACATAAAGATTATTGGTGCTTTAATTATTTCCCTATAGTAGAGTTGAAAAGTGCACCATATGGATTTAATCCCACCGTGTGAACCTTCAGGGCTGCTGCAGAAGTCCATGGTGGCGCTGAATAAAAGTTACGAGTTGTTGGATTTCCTGAAGCACTTCGAGGCTGAGGAGGCTCTGCGGTATGGAGGCGGGACACGCGGTGCTCGTAACAGCTACAGGAAAGTGGATGGACTGATGGAGCTCCTGCAAGACCGACGCAGGGCAGTCGACCAGTGTATGACTCGACAAATCCACCATCAGGACATGAAGAATACGATCTCTGAGTGGGAGAAACAGGAACAGGAAGTAAGTGGCTTGATAGAAGAGTATACTAGAACTAACAAAACAATTTATTTATTTATTTTTTTGCAAAATGCCATTTTGAAACATTAAGTGGAATGTCAGATTAATTTTTTCCATGATTGTAGCCATATTTAATAGGTATTAAATTAACATAATGCAATCCTGCTAGCCACTTGGCTAGTGAATTGATGAAACCTGATCAAGGATGCAGAGAAGTTACAGAGAGATAACGTAGCTTTAAGGTGGACCCAATGCTACATTTAGAAGCCAAACCCGTCTATTAGTGTAGTGTATTCACCAAACAAAATCAAAACCGATCATGAAGCTGTAGTGTATACTGCTCCTGAGAGTCCAGTCAATCTAAAAACCATCAATAATCCACCAGCCTGCATTTCTTTCACCGATCTGTCAGTCAAAAACCACTTCACCAACTTCAAACCAACTTTGCATGTTTGTTTGCCTCGCACCTCCTGGGTTGGAGGTTCGAATCCTGCATCCGCCCTGTGTGCGCAGAGTTTGCATGTTCTCCCCGTGCTTCGGGGGTTTTCTCTGGATAATCCAGTTTCCTCCGCCAGTCCAAAGACATGTGTAGGCTGATTACCATAACTACAGACAATTTGGACATGCCAATGTGTGTGATTGTGCCTTGCAATGGGTTGGCACCCTATCCGGGGTGTCCTCTGCCTCATGCCCCGAGTTCTCTGTGATAGGCTCCAGGCTCCCGGCAGTACAGAAAATGGATGGATGGAAAGAATTAGAATAATGATAAAGAATTAGCTATCAAACTGTTAACAGGGGTCTGTGCTCTAGCGGACTAGTTAACTGTATTTGCTAGTTAACTACCTTCCGAGTGAACCAAACAGGGTGTAAACAGGAAGTTTTCATGATGAGCGAATATGGCGACCAATTCCATGCCTAGCTCCCTCACTACTGTGGTGTTGGTTCAGCGAGATATCTATGTGTCTTTCTGTGGAATCAAAATCGAGTTTTGCTACAATTTGGGCTGCGGTTCTGAAATGGTGAAGCCTACAGTACACAGGGCACCATGAAGAGGCATGGTGGCCATGCAGCCATTTGAAGGGTACATTGCGATGGAAATGAACAACTTGCTCTTTCATGCTAGCAGTAATGCTAAACACTTAAATGAATTATTTAAAGACTTTTGCACATTACCGTATATTGCTTGGTTAAGATGGACCTAAAAAAACCCAACTACAATATCGAGTTCTGCTCACAATTCCTTTTTTGAATTGACATTTTTATTGAAATTCTGCCATCTCATGGAGATTCTCTCTCCATGAGGATTTGTACCTCGATTTCTCTAAAGCTGTTCACAGGCTCTGTTTATAAAATTGCTCTCTTATCCACTTTGCCATGCAGGTAACACGCTGGTTCAAGGAAAATGCCGACCCGTTCTTGGAGAGGAATCAGATGGGCTCATCCCTGTCTGAAAGTGAGGAGTTACTGCAGGAGCATAAAGAATTTGAACTCAAAGCCAAGGTAGGGCTCACTTTAGAAGGAATTTTACAAGCACTGCAGAACTACAGATGAGGAATATAACTTTCCCTGGAATCGCTGGAACTCTTTACATCTTTATTGTTATGTCCTGGAACTGAAATGGACTTGATTTGAAGTTTATTTTTAT
>JAOUWY010000030.1:24821740-24832340 GCA_025728095.1 Prietella phreatophila
AGAACATGCAAACTCCGCACACACATGGCCCCGGTGGGAATCAAACCCCGGACCCTGGAGGTGTGAGGCGAACGTGCTAACCACTAAGCCACCGTGCGCCCCATGTTTTTACTAAAATTGTTTTTAATTTACTTTATAACCTTGCTTTAAAGAACCATATTTAAACAATGCAGCTGTGAATGCAGTCAGTTTGCCTAAATATGTAGAAAACCTTGATAGCTAAATGTGCTTTTCTCAAGATTTGATCAGGTTGCTGGATAAAAATGTTCCATCGACATAAGCCTGAACAATTCCGTTTGTAAACGGATACTGGCTTTCTAAATGTATGTGTCACATCGTCATCAAAACAGAGAAGAGCACTTGGGCACTCTGTACAGATGAGAGCAGACAACGCTCCTAAACGCCATGAATGACCTTTACATTGTGCTGGAGTTTAAATGCTATGAGTGATTTTTAACTCGGGTAATGAGACAGACACTGACGGATGATGCTGATAAATCAGCGGCTCATTTCTCACTGTATACTTAGCATTTTTTTCCAATTTATGTTGTGGTGGTGTTTTTTTCCCCCCATATAGAGGTAGGCACGGCATCCTCCAGTAGAGATGGGATGGAGTTAATGGAGAGAAATGCCATTTTCTCCCTTTTCACGTCATTGAAAATGACAGAACTTGTTGAGATACATGCAAAACAATTCAGTTCAGAGAAGCCTGTAGTTTCCAAAACAATATATAGTAGAAAAAGTCAAAACTGGTCAAAAGTGAAGGGTTTTCCCCACACAGCCTTATACGGTACATATACTGCCTCTTCTAGCATTTCATACCAGTCAGCACTTCAAAATTTCATTTCCGCCCTCGAACATGCGAGGCACGTCCGATGTGACAAGGATGTTAAGCAGCAAGTTGTAATAACAACAACAGGATGACATTTAACCCGTCAGCTGACATTCACAGTCCGACTGTGCTCTGAAAACAGGAAACGTTTCAAAGAAACTTTGGCTTGTTTCTTTCATGGTTTTTCTTATTGTTAAGGGAAAAGAAAATAAGACGAGCTAATCACAGAAAAGTGATACACCAACATTTCTGCCTAAAATCCTTTATGAGTCCAACTCGTCAGGCCCAGATCAGATTTTCCTTGTCAGGAATGAGATCATAGAAGAAGCAGGGAATTATAAAGGATTTAAAACATACAGTGTCACCGTTTCCATAAGGTAGAGCACATGTTTCAGATCACAGCTGGATGGCGCTGTCGCTCACTGTCTCTCTCAGGAGTTTAATGGCTGAAGTCCGGAATTGAGGCAGATAGAGAGGGACGTTTGAATCACTGGCTTTCGAATTCTTGCATTCCAGCTCTGGACTGAAATCTGGAATCTGTTCTTCTGTTCTATCTTCCTCCTTAAACTCCTCCTCAAGCTCATTGTCTTCTCCTTCTTCATTCATTCCCATGTAATAGAGTTCTTTGGAGACTTGTGTGTTCTCTGACGCTTCATCCTCTTGTTCTGATGTTTCAGAAAACTCCTCCACCGAGTTGTAGGTGCAAGAGTTTCGGGGATTGGCACCATCAGAAAAGGAATGACTCTCCAGCTCGCAGAGGGCTCCAGGGAAGGAGCCGGAGATGTCGGAGTTATTGGCAGAGAAGTTGCCCTCATCACTGGAGCTGCTCAGACTCTCCTGCTGCTTCCTTTGGAGGACAGGCTGATCAAACACCAGGACTGTGGAGTACGTTACAGACGACTGACCTGATGTTTCAGGGGTTGCAGCTACAGTGTATGTATCGAGAGAAAGACGATCTAAAGACCCTTCTATGGATGAGAGATTGTTGCTTTGGCCTTCTGTATCGACTGAATGGTGAAGGAGTGCCTTGTTTTCTTCGTCTTCTTCCAGAGCAAAAAGTTTCTCAACAATCTCCACCTCACACATATTTTCAGACATCGGCAGAAGTGGACAAGCAGTAAGGCCCTGCTGATGACCGAACAGGTTGCCATCCAACTGCACAAAGATAGAGAGCAAATCTTCAGCATTTATTCATTCATGTGATGTATGTTAAATAAAGCATTTTTTTGTACTCCTAGTCAGTGCTTTTACTTTCTCTCTCATTGATTTCTGTTCACAATGTTTTGTCTTTTAACTTTGTTTTATTACACAAATATTATTTACAGAGTATGTAATCTAAAACCCACTGACATTGAAGAAATCAACTGTATGCTAAATGTTATGCTGTCCTTAACATATCCGTTTATGTTTTACTGTAAAATTAAGTGCATACCCTCAGGATACAAGTTGGGTTTTACATATTCTCCTTCATAATCACAAGTAACAAAAACTTACACATAAATATATGAATAGCAAATCAATCAAAATTATACCATGGATGTGATATAAATTGCACTTTTATTCAACTTGCATTTAAGATCTCCTCCTGCTTGTGTAGTACTATTATTATTTTTTTCTTTACATTTTTCTCCAACTGTATTTCCACTCTTTGGGCGTATTTCTTCAATTTCTAAATGACAGCTGTCACTGTTGGTAATGGCATCCCTGAACATTGTGATTTCTTTTTATACCATTCACCAGTTTTGACAGTAGAAGGTTACTTAAGTGTCACGTAAATGAAAAGGCAGCAGATGTGCTAAACAAGTGACGGGCGAAACAAACGACAAAACACTGAAAACAAGAATCACGAACAAAAACTTGGCACAAAGAAAAAGAACGCGTCTGTGGCATAAATGACGAAACACGAACAGAATAACGGAAGCTTGGCATTGAGGTGTTCAAACAAGAGCATAAACAGTGGTGCTAATGAGACACAGGTGAGCATGATTAGGACAGTTTATGGGGTTTGGTGTTTTTTCTACTCAAACAAGTAAGGGTCCAAAGTTTCCACTTTCATGCTAATACTGCCGTTAATGCCATCTCGCTCGTCATCTCAGAAACCTCTATACAGCCTAGGCAAGTCTCTGCCCTGTGTCTCTGCCTCAGCACATTAGCATTCTGGAGCTGCATTGGATGCTGGGACTTTGAGTACAATGTTTGCCGTCTCCACTACTTCTGCATTGGATTTTTATTTTTTTTTTTGGGAGCTACAGTGAAATCTAACCATGTTTGATTTTGTTAAAAATCTTTTTCTCCTATGAAATAGCATTGTAAGTGCAATATCAATGTCAGCTTGTGGCACCCAACCACCAACTCAGAACACACAGCACCAGCCAACAAATTGGCACTAGAATCACACATCACAAGCATTTCAATATATTGTCAAATATATTGAACGTGTTTCAGGCTGGACTTTTCCCAACTGCTGTAATATTCAGGCTCCATTGCAACAGGTTTTCAATGGGGAAAAAACAATTGTGGCACTGGGGATATGGTCAAGCGCAGACTGAGAGTATGCCTCCTACCCAGAGAACCTGTGTGTGGTTAATGAAGAACCTTTTTCTATGAGAGAGAAAGCTGGCACCCCAAGCACTTCCATAACTCAGACTAAGAGTAATTTCAATTTTGAGTGAAGTCTTTTATAGAACTGGGCTGAAAAGTATGGAGCACAAAAAAGGAATCAAATTATTCAGCCTCGTTCTCTCTCTTAAACCCGACTACCAAGTGCTCGTTTCCTGCCCACCAACCTGAGTGTCACTTCAATTAATGAACCTGGTGTAGACAAACTGTAAAACAGAAGCATACTTTTCATTTAGCCAGTGACGGTATGTCAACTGTATGCCTCTGTCAGCAGCATTTCTGAGAACAAACGATTTCAAAACAAAACACATTTAAAGTCTGACCTTTTTGAAATCTATCCCCTTGGCCCAAGAGCAGTTGTTGGGATTTGGGACGTCCTTCCACATGAGCTTCTTCAATCTGAAGACAAAATGGAATTTGAATTTTAGGACATAGAAAAAACCCACATCCACATGTCCAAAACACATCACATCCAAATACCCCATAGGTGTTCATCTGGGCTAAGATCTGGTGACTGTGAAGGCTATAGCATATAATTTATGTCATTTTCATCCACATCAAACCATTCAGTGAACCCTAATGCCCTTTCAATGGAGGTTGGATCATCCTGGAAGAGACCCCTTCCCTCAGGACAGAAATGCTCCATCACACGATAACAGAGCTCAGTCAGAAGAACTAAAGACAAGTGGGCTCAAATCATGCCAAAAATCAATGTCCCATGCAGCATAACAGCTGATGTTTCATGTTTTTCCCTGCTCTCAACATCAATGTCAAGTGCACAGATAGCCCCAATAAAACAATTTCTAAAAAAAGGAAAAACCACAATGAAAGATCTCCAAATTATTTGAAATATATCATTCCACTGTAAGGAAAATAATCTACAAATGGAGCAGATTTCAAATAACTAACAATTTGTCCAGGACTGGTCATCCCAAAAAATTCAGTCAAAGAGCAGTCCGTCTGATGCAAAAAGAAGTCTCTGAGAACCCCAAAATTTCATCAAGGATCTGCTAGTAAGCCGCCACCCTGTGTGCGGAGTTCGCACACATTCGTAGGAATGCGTGTGTGTGAGTGTGTATGTGATTGTGCCCTGCGATGGACTGGCACCCTGTCCAGGGTGTACCCCACCCTGTGCCCCATGCTCCCTGAGATAGGCTCCAGGTTCCCTGGGACCCTGCAGGATAAGCAGTATAATGATCCTAAGCACACTAACAAACAAAGGAATGTCTCAAAAAGGAGAAATGGAGGTTTATGGAATGGCCTAGTCAAAGCCGGGATCTGAATCCCATTGAAATGTTGTTGGGGGATTTGAAACTGGCAGTACATGCAAGAAAACTCTCAAACATCTTGCAGCTGAAAGAATATTGCATTGAAAAGTGATCAAAAATTCCAGCAAGCGGATGTCAGAGACTGGTGGACAATTATGCAAAATGTCTAAAAGAAGTTATTTCTTCTAAAAGGGGGAATACTAGCTTCTGAGGCAAGTGGTGTACTTTCTTTTTCCACAGAAGAATATCACATCTATTCATATTTCTACTGAATAAATAATTGTAAAAGCTCATTTTCCTTGTGGTTTTGTTCAAGTATATCACCTTTATTAATAGGCACTATTTCAAAGATGATCAAATCTTTGCTTGTCCAAATATGTGAAAAAAGCCAACAATTTCCATGGAGTCTACTTAATTCATATGAGTGGAATACATATAAAAACTCACAAGCTGTATGTAAATCTGTTGATTCTAACCATTGTTACAAATGAATGACCAACAGCCCACTCTGCATAATCGGAGACACACATCCATATTTATTTGATGGAGCAGACTTTCTTTTCTTCATTACTGGCCATACTCACTGCTCTTGCATATTAGTGAGCTGTAGGTCACTGAGTAAACAGGATGAAGATCATTTGTAACTCTACATAAGAACAGATGATGCATAGAATTATCCTAAAAGGTGCCTGATCATCCAATCTGATAAGGATAATGAACCCAGAAATCAAATGCATTTGCAGAGAACAGGCGGATTTTTTATAACCAGTGTGCCCTTGAACACAGCACTGAGCTGCCATGCTGTGCATTATGTACTCCAGAAAACTCTCTCTCGTTCAGCTCTAATCTGTCCTCTCCAATCATGGTCATTGAACCATTAAGGCTTCTGCAGTCCTGTCAGTGTCGTTTCATTCTGCCAGTCGGTACATAAGTGCGGACAGAATCAATAACAATTATACCATGCTCAAACCAACAACATTTTTTTTTGCTCACTCTTTGTTTGTTCTGTCCAATTTTGTTTAGTTCTGGTACAATTTTTCCTGACAATGACGAACATTTAGAGCCAGACGATGACTTACTGGTTTTGCGAGATGATCAAAGTGACAAACAGGACGACAAAGAGAAAGATGATGATCATGAGAAAAATGTAGGCTGCAGGGTCACTTCGCACAGCTGCAAAACAACAGAACAGTTCCGAGAGGGATTAAAGGACATGCAGAGATTTACCTCAGACACCTAGAGACGTGTAGAATAAATTTGCCAGGTCATACATACACATCGCAGCAGGAGAAGTGTTACCCATCTATATATATTATATTACAATCAGCTAGTACACAGATATCTGGTAGGTATCTATCATACTTTGTTTTCATCAGCAGAAGAAAGATATCTTATTTAACAGCTGCAGATGTGTTTGGATGGTTCAAATTTCCGCTATAATTAAAACAGTGGAAGTCGTCCAAAGTTTAAAATTAATTTCAAATGTTCCGAGATCTACAATTTTTACCCCTTGAATAAAATTCACCTGGCAGAAAAGCACAATTCACTGAAGGGGAAAGGACAGGGGAAGTGAAAGACACTCATTCGCTTCCAATAAAGATTACTATGAACTGAGAATTTACAAGCCTTTTTCTTGTGAGCCAATAAAAACCATGTGAATGAGACTGGTGTGTCTGATTGGAAAAAAAGGTGAAAAAAGAGGACTTACTATTAATTAAGTAGTGCTCACAGTGGATTATTGCCTCACTGTTTTCTTACTCTCGCATATTGGGGAAAAAAATAGCCATTTGATCTATGGACATATGCTATAGTTTTTCTGGTAAAAATTTTTTGTTAGCAAAGCTGGCACCTCTGAATATTTCTCATAAAATAAAACTATGATTTAGCACTGTGTGTTACCTGTGCATCTCACTGGCTCCCCCTCACCATCCACAAACACAGGGTACAGTTTAAACTCCTCTGTGCCATAAAAAGGCCCTGTGTGAAATGCAATGTATTAATATGATATATAAACAAACACGTCCAAAACATCTTATTTTCATGTACTCTGACCTCTCACATCAAAGCTCACCCAGAGGTTTCTTTCATTTCAGACAGCTAACTTCAGACACTTGCGGTAAGACCCTCTTCGTTTTCCCCTGGCTTAAATTCCTGAGCCATTTCAACCCAATTATTTTAAAGTGTACATCCATTTCACCATAATACTAATTACAGACAGATGACTGACTTACAGCGCCCTCCACTAATACTGGCACCGTTGGTAAATATGAGCAAAGAAGGCTCTGAAAAATTGTCTTTGTTTAACCTTTTGATCTTTTGAAAAAATAAAAAATAAATTTCACAAACAGACTGTGCTCTCATGGATATCAAACAATTGCAAACACAGGTTTATCCCCCAAAAATATATATCTTTATTAAATATAGGTGTGCAAGTATTGACACCCCTATGAAATCATATGAGAAAAATATATTTGAAGTATATTCCCAACGATATTTTACATATGTTTAGTACACCTCGGTGACTAGAAACTGGAAACTGTTCAACCATGACTTCCTGTTTCACAGGCATATAAATATGAGGTAACACACAGGCCAAATTCCCTTAGTCATTCTTAACAATGGCAAGGAATATAGCTGTGATGTGCGGCAAAAGGTTGTTGAGCTTCACAAAACAGGACTTGGCTATAAGAAAATAGCACAAGCATTGAAAATGCCCATTTCCACCTTCAGGGCAATAATTAAGAAGTTCCAGTCAAGAAGACCTGGACAGTTTGTTAGGATAAATGGCATCATGGACTCAAATATCAACAGATATTAAATGAAAACCTGACTTCCTCTGCCAAGAAAGCTTTAAATGGACCGTGGATGGATATTTTTTGGGGGGATAAACCTGTGCTGCATTTGCAATTGTTTGATATCCATGAGAGCAGAGTATTTTTGTGATTTTTTTTTTTTTTATAAAACAAACGAGCAAAAGCTTAAAAAATAGAAAATTTTTCAGTCTTCATATTTACCAAGGATGCCAATATTACTGGAGGGCACTGCACTTTATTTGTAACAAATAAGAACAAGCAACTCAGTTATGGCTAGCAATTCTTAATAAAACAGTACTGTATATGCTGGATACAAATGGAACATCATATATTTTACCAGAATCAATAGTTTGCCAAAGAAAACACATTAAATCCCACTCTGCGAATTCACTTCAATCACAAAGACAAAGAAATAGCCAACATACTGTAAACACTATGTCTTAGAGAACGTGTGAGCCTCTAAGACATAGTCTCCACAAAACTGAATCAGTAGACAGGTAACACATTTATTGCAAGTTATTTCTGCCACAAAAGTACAAGTTACAAACTTACGGCACAGCTGAAGATCCCTGGCGGCTGAGGCAACTCTGAGCCACTCTACTCTCCCCACTGAAGTCCTGCCCTGGCTGGAATCACCACTCAGCTCCAGCCACTCAAGAACGAAGGAAAGGAGCAATGGCTGCTCGCACATCAGACTCCAGGAGAGAAACACACACGATGTATTGGCTGCTACGTGGAACCAACGCACACACTGTCCTGAAGATAGGAATTAAAAGACCCATGTACTCAAATACTGGAGTGTTGTTTGTCAATGAGTCGACTCTTTGAGTTGATTATTTTAAGTGGTCATTGGGAGCTGACTCGCATACATATATGAAGAGAGTTAAAATAATGGATTTGTATTTAGTATTCCTTAACGGAAATTTCATCCACATTGGAGCATAATGATCGGGTCAGTTCTTCTAAGAATGATCACTTTTCTGTATGTGAGGCAGCCTGAGGCTCTCGCTGCATTGCTGCCTGTCATAAGTACTGTAAGTGTAGTGTATGATGGACATGTTTACAAAAATAAAAATAAAAATACATCTAATAACTGCAACAAAGGCCGGCTGTCTTTCCCATTACAGGAACAGCAGAACGTTCTATAAGCAAATAGAGACTGGTTTCTGTGTCTAAATAACAAGCAGCACTTATCAAAGCAATTAGCTGGGGGGGAAAAAAATAAATACATAACAAGCAAGCTAAAATAAAAGAACAGGACATCATGATAAGCAAGAGCTCAACAGCATGATCTTTTCAAAATGCTGACATGCACTGTAGAAGGCGATCTGCTCTAAAATTCACTAGTCAGTGTCAGTATGCAGTGTTATGACCGGGACTTGTTGACTCACGTTTAGGTTGACGCACCAGAGTCATGTTACTATTCTTGGCTGAGGAGCCTAAAGAATTACGAGACATGACAGTGACACTATGCACGTCCTCTGTCCACTGGAATGTGTAAAACGAGCTTGGGGCTATGTCATCTGACCACACTATGCCCCCTGAAGTCTGGTGCACGACTACAAGTCCCTGCACACAGCTGGCTGGTTCCTCTGCTGGAAGTGGCTGCAAGACAACAGAAATAAAACTAATGAGAAATTATTCTAGAGAAGAAAAAAAAAAATTCTATAGAACTGCATAATCATTACAAATTTGTATAATCATAATTTGTTGCAACTATGGATGTAGTGATGCCCTTTTTTTTCCAAGCCTTGTTGATACCAACACTGATAGTGGAATTAGAAACCAGCATAGTATTACTCACTCAGGGACATCACAGAATGATAAATGGTCTGCACTTATATAGCGCTGTTATCCAAAGTACTTTACACCATGTCTCATTCAAGCATTCACGCACACACTCACACACCAAGGTAGCAGAGCTGCCATGCAAGGCGATAACTTGCCATCGGGAGCAACTTGGGGTTCAGTGTCTTGCCCAAGGACACTTCGGTATGTGGAGTCACGTGGGCTCTATTATAGAACATTTTATTATGCGCTGTCAATTTATTATGCTCTTCCCAGTTTACATGGTGGCTAGAAATGTGTTTATTCATGCACTTGGGCTACTAGGCTTGAGTTTTATACCATTATCTAATTGATTTTAAAGGAAGTACATTAATTTAGTAGTCTCCTCAACTCAGTTCGGCAAATGATACTCACAGCATCAACAGTAAAGAACGTCGCTCTTCTTACCTTTCAACACATTATACTGTATATATTTACATTTTTTTAGTTTTTTTTTTAAACTTACGGACATATTAACTTGTTTAATTTATAATATTGACTAGAATGTTCATTGTTTTGAGGAGAAACATATACAACGCTCACCACAGTTAGCTAGCTAGTTAGTTGCTTATGCAAGACAAAAATGGAACGTCCATGTTTTTTCCCCTTCTTTGTCACTCCAATGCACAGAGAACAGAACTGACGTAATACTGAGCTCTGACTTCTGATGGAAGTCGAACACTGAATTAGTATTAGAGCATTTTTTACAAGTACAAGTAAATGTGCAAGGTAATGGACCAGTATCGGTATTGATGCATCACTGGTTGCAACCAGGTTCTTCGTAGACAGCATGGAAAGAAGATGGAGAATTGTGAAGAGCGGATGGAGTGGGCTTTCCAGTAAGGAGAGTAGGATTATAAATATGGTGCACATATGTAAATATTTAAAATACATTTTGTCACCGGTCACATATTGTAACATAATGCCAATAGTAGCCTCTCCTATTGCTCATAAATGATATTTGACAACTTATACAAGTGTTGCAACTATTTAAAGAGGTTTCATACCCTTTATGACTAAACCACAGATTGTTGTTTTCTGTTTTCTTCTAAATAGAATAATCCATCTAATTAAAGGTTGGGCATAATAGGCAAACATGATCCAACATATTTACCGTAATTTCCGGACTATAAGCCGCTACGTTTTTCCACACGCTTTGAACATTGCGGCTTAAACAATGACGCGGCTAATTTATGGATTTTTACGGGCTAATGAGTTTCATGCCAAAACATTTAGCCTCG
>JAOUWY010000030.1:24889800-24900232 GCA_025728095.1 Prietella phreatophila
GATTTATTTGAACAGTGAGAGACAGAATAACAACAAAAAAATCCAGAAAAACGCATGTCAAAAATGTTATAAATTGGAGAGAACTGCATGCACAAACAATCATTTTTCTCTTTGTTTAATATGGTTACTGAAGAACACTAATAAACTGTGATCATTTTCAGAAGGCCATCTCCTAAATGGTCCCTGAAGACTTGTGGGACTTCCTCAGAGAGACTTCTTCACTCTGGTGACTGGTGTCTGCGGTATTTCATATACCTTTCCAGTAGGCCACATTTTTTCTGGTCATTTATTGTTCCAAAACACAACCAGTTAGTGTCATGGTTCCAAGCATTGGTAGATCAGTGTTTAAGGCATTGGGATACTGAATGGAAGTTTGTGAATTTAAAACCTGGAACCACTAAACTGCCACCATTGGATCCTTGAGCAAGGCCCTTAAGCCTCAAATGCTCAGTTGTATCTTGTCTCAACCGAGCACATTCGCCTCACACCTCCAGAGTTGTGGGTTCGATTCCTGCCGCTGCCCTGCGTGTGTGCAGTTTGCATGTTCTCCCCGTGCGGTTTCCTCAGAGTACTCCAGTTTCCTCCCCAGTCCAAAGTCATACTAATAGGCTGATTGGCATGTCCAAAGTATCCATAGTGTATGAATGGGTGTGTGAATGTGTCTTGTGATGGATTGACACCTCGTCCAGTGTGTACCCCACCTTGTACCCCATGCTCCCTCGGATAGGCTCCAGGCTCCGTGACCCTGAAGGATAAGCGGTATAGAAAATGGATGGATGGATACATGCAAACTATACACAAGCTATGAAGCAAATTAAATATGTGATGTGCAATGCAGTGTGATTAAGCAAAGAGTATTGTAGTGGCTGTTTTATTATGTATTGATGTTCAATTTCCAAGAAACGTCTCTTCACATAAACTTATTTTAAACATATTCAATTAGAATACTTATACAGTTATACTTACACACTTTTTACTTCAGTCTTTTCTCTGATTTAGGACACTTGTCCATAAAGTTTAGTTTATTGTATTTGTTTACAAAGTGGAACAGGTTAGCCTGTAAAATTTACTGAACATATTTAATTTAGTTTATCAGAAACTAAACTGATGTGTCATGGCTCACACAATGTTCCTAAATTCTGTCATTATTGACAAGCTCAAGTTTTCTCATGCCTACTTGTGTGTTATATTGTGGCACATTAACATTACCATCTCTAAAAAAAACAAACAAAAAAACTAAACTTCAACCGTACTCCTAAATTTTTGTAATTAGGAGCACACGTGCTTCTAATATAAATTGTTACCGTAGAGCCCTGCACTTCCTTATGTTTCCTGTTCCCCTGTTGTTGTAGTAAGTAATTGGCCTAACCTGTTGCATTTTATTCCTCTCTAATTCAAACCCTTGCTGCATCCCATTTTGCAATTCCCAATTAGAATTAGTGTGTCCCAGATCGTAATATGTTGAAACGAGTATCCCAAATGTACCCGGATGGCCTATTATTTCTGGTAACTTTTGGAAGTGTGGATGCGTGGATAATTTTGTGTCTTGTGACAAGTTTGCTTTGTCGAATTCAACTTACAAACATGATGAGTGGGTGATGTGACGTGGATGAGTGCAACGGCAGTGATGCGTCTTCACTACTTAAGTATAAAAACTTAAATGTTAAGCATGAAGCAAAGTTTTTTTTTAATTGTCACATAAAAAATTTGCTTAGTGCTTAACATTTAAGGTCTCTTTCCGACATGGCGTGAACACAGCCTTATACTTAACTTAGATACTGCTGAAATGCAACTAGGTGTTTGTTTACGGTGACTGTGCATATCGACACAAAAACGTTTTCTTCCATTACATGAAGTTAATTATCCCTTGTACTTGCATACGTTTTTGCTACATACTCAAAAGTATGTATGTTTTCTTCACAAAGAGCGTGCATACTTAGTGTAAGTAGGCGAATTGGGATGCAGAACCTGTTTCTCTTTGGGCTGTCGTATGGACAAAGCACAAGTTGTGGGTCATTAGTCTGGTGTTAGTCTGAGCGCTAGTCTTTCTTTCTAGACTCATGTTGTTTTCATCTTTTTGAACCCAGCCTTATCAAAAGTGTCTTAATTGTTGATTCAACATTTAAAAAAACAAAAACCAAAAAAAACTAACCAGACACCATTTTACAGATCGTGTACTCTCTTGCCCATTTATTTGTGCAGCTCGCTTTTTTACGGGTGAAAAAGAGAGGGAACACGTAAAAGAAAGTTCACATTTCAGTAAGGGTGATACAGCAGACAGGCAAACACAGAACTGTATCCAAACCACCTTCTTACATAGTACAGTACTATTGGTAACACCACACATTCACTACTGTATACAGGGATTAGCTCAAGAACAACAGGACAGCCTCAAGGTGGACGATAATTCAGTCCATAACAGGTGAGGGGAGGGGAGTCCAGGATTCCATATGCAGGAGTCCATCCAATAATCGCTGCTTGATATTTTAAGAAGACATTCAGGTAAGTCTTTTGCAGAAAGGGAGAGGCAGTCGACTGAAAGATCCAGAAGAACCCTAAACATTCCAGTTTTCCACACAGGCATAGAAATGATGAGCAATGGGTTTGTAGGTACTGCATGTTAATGCACATTTCTATTGTATATCATAGTTTGTGGCTGCCCAGCACTACGAGTCATTACATCTGGTCCACACATCACTTTATCCAAATATTGCAGAAGTTGACTTGAGGATGTTCAGTGAAGATGGTGATATTGAGGTCTTCTTTTCATGGTATGTGAAATAAAACTGAAAGATCTCTATGGCAAAAGAAGTAATGCAGATTCTGTAATTCACATTCCCTAACACAAGAGAGTTAGTAAGTCAGCCCTGTCATTAAACTGGGAGAATTATAGACATCAATACACACCTACACACACACACTCGCAAATATTCAGGCCAAATATACATCTTAATTCAGTCAGAAAATTGTGTCAAGTCAGTGTATCTTGACAGAGGTGACATAATCCTGTTTCATGATCATCACAATAGCACATACTTAGATATTTGATATTATTCCATAGGATAGAGAAACATTTGCATAAAAAGTGCAGACTTGAATAAGGCCAACACATCAACTGGGTGTCGACTATTATTTAAACCCTTGTTTTTTTTTATTGAACCATACGAGTGCATATACTTTCATGCCTATTTGAAAGATTATTTTTATTCATTAATAATTCCAATTAGAACGAGTTAAAATGGGTCAGCAAATAGTGAAAGGCACCAAAAGTCAAAACTTTGATATTATATTTCCCAATTCATTCTCATTCCAAAAACAAAATCTATTACATTTTCAAGAATTGTTTTGTAACATCAAAATGATTTTTCTTCAAGTGCCCTAACTATTATCCTATTCGCTCATGATCACTGCAATTTTTCCAGTGTTAAGATTGTAGTAGTTGCCTGCCACAATACATTATTTCAGTAAGAACATTATTAGTAGTTACTTGTTTTTCTTGTTGTAGACTCTCTATGGTCTGAATAAACCATTTGTCTTAAGACTACTTTTGTAAACAAAATGTAAAATAGAGTGCAGCACATTTCATACACACAGATATACCAGTAGTCATTGGAATAATTCAACCCCTATTCATTTCATAAATATATTAATATATCTAGCTGCATGTACAAGATTGGTCTAGTCTTTCATTATTTCTGTGCTTTTTCATTCCTGCACTTGGATTTCAACTGTCATCACTCCACACAGTGTAGATGGGTGGAGCAAAAGGAAATTTTATTTTTACTGTATGCTGACACCATTTCCTCATGCTAACCTTTGCCCTTAACTCTTGGTGCTAAAACAGATTGATTGGTTTTGCTGATTAATCGGAAAAACACACACTGACAGTTTACCCGTTTCGGCCGTTGAGAAGTGAACCGTTAATGTAGAGTCCGAGAGCAGCCTCTAGCTGCAGAACAAAAAAATATCACTGACAAATTTTGTTGTGTTATTTGAAGTTTTTTTTTTTAAATTAATTTTGGATGTCTTTACTTGTAGTCATTTGTAGTAGTTAAGATATTCATCTTTATTTCATTTCCAAGTACAGTATATTTCTAACTGTTTTCAGACTAGTGGTTGATTGGTCAGTTATCAGCAGATACCGCCAACCTAGTTATCGGTCAACCACTAGTGCCATCAATAAGGACATGCACCAGTGTAAATTTATCCAGTGAATTTTTTTTTAAAACTGTTTTCAGACTAGTAGATTAGTCAGTTATCAGCAGGTACTGCCCAATGTAGTCATCAGTATAATGCAACTAGTTATCGGTATCAGACAACCACTAGTGTTAAGTATCAATAAGGACATGCTCCAGTGTCATCTCAGACCAGCACGTTGTCTACACCACTTACACCATTATATGCGACTTAGACCACTTTAATGTGGGGCAAGATGTTTAGGTATTGAACTACCCAACTACACACAAAAAAGGAAGAAATACAGGCTTTGATAGAAAGATATGCAAGTTCTAGCACTGTGGAGAACACATCACTATGTCTAAGCTCACATAGTAGCTTGCTCATCAGCTGATTTATCAGAGGCCAGTTACGCAAGTCATTACAGACTAACACTCACACAGTCACACTATGCAGATGAATGCTCTAGTGTGTGCAGTGTACAGAACAGGATGTAGGAGAGGGAGGAGAACAGCGAAGGGGGTTCTGATGAACATGGTCATCATTTCATGCTGTTCTGAGGAGGAATGGTTGCTCAATTATGTTGTAAACAGCAGTAGGGTGGGGTTTTCCTGTGGTCACTTGGTGCAGGAAGTCTCAGTAAAGAGCTTTGGGTCCTTGGCTTTCAAACTCTGACCATGCATCGTTTAATTCCATAAAAATCATCTTGGCATATTGTTCATAGGGCTGTCCAGTTGCCTGGAGAGAGAACAACACACACACACACACACACACACACACCCACCTTTTCAAAAGACTGGGATTCTCATGTCGGCCATCACTATGGCAAAAACCAAAGACCTTTTTGCAAAAAATAAATAGAAAATCATTGAATTGCTTAAAATACAAGAACACACAAATATCATTAAGCACAATCAAGACTAACAAATTGGTTTCCAAAAAAAAAAATATTTTGCTCAGAATTGCACACATGGACATGCTGTTCAGTTAGAATGATGCTGAGGTAAGCAAGGAGGCCAAAGATCCTAGTTTACTTGAATTTAGTTGAACGTTTGGGCCATCAAGATTTCAAAAAACACCACCAGCACCATAACAAGTTGTATGAAAGAATCTTCCTGAGATCAACACAAAGTGCAGCTACTGAATCTCACCAAGAGTGACGGAAACTAGAGATTACTACAACTACAGATTGTGTGCGTGTGTGTGTGTACATACATACACAGTAAAACAGTTGTGGTTTGTTGATGGTATGGTGCTGCTGTGTGTTTAATGGTCACCAGGCTATTGTGATCATGAATTCAAAGATATTTTAGCTTAAAACCTGATCACATGAAGTACTCGTTGTACATGAATACACTATAGAGCCGAAAGTATGTGGATACCTGACCATCACATCTATGAGGTTCTTCCCCAATCTGTTGGCACAAAGTTGGAAGCACAGAATTGTCTACACTTTAACTTTATGCTGTAGCATTCAACTTGCCCTGTGTACAAAGCGAGCTCCATTAAGACACGATTTACCAAAGATGGTGTGAAAGAACTTGAGTGTGATGCAGAGCCCTGACCTCAACCCCACTGAACACCTTTGGACTGGAACACTGAATGCACCCCAGGCCTCGCCACTCAACATCAGTGCCTGATCTCACTACTACTCATGGATGAATGATCACAAAACCCCACAACCACGCTCCAAAATCTAGTGGAAAGCCTTCCCAGAATAGTGCGTTATTATAACAGCGAAGATGAACTGAATGACGTTCAACAAGCACATACCGATTGGGTGTGATGGGTGTGTCCACATATTTTTGGCCATAGAGTATATTTTATATATTGACTTGTACAAATCGATCTTCAAGTCTTCGTAGGCCACAAATAAAGACCCTCTCACCTTGTCAGGGTGGACGACCAGCACGGCCTTACGGTAGACCTTCTTCACCTGTTCAGGTGTGACTAGGTCAGCCATGCCTATAGGTTTCCATCGGCTCTCTCCCTCCCACAGCACTGTGTGCATTGTGGAGAGCAGAGCACGGATGTTACGCTCCTTCCCCTCAATCCAATCCAGGATCTGTAGCAAACGCACCACAAGAGCTATTGTGTGGGCAAACCCTACTTTTATTAAACTCCTGCGCTGACATGTTAAAGGCTGCAGTTACAGTCTGGTTAGTAATTATGACTAATCCTTGATTTAAAATAAAATTGTTAACAAGAAGTACTGATGCAAACAGACTTGTATGCATAACATTTGTTTTGGGATTACAGGGCTTTGATGTGCAATGGTACAATGCCAGAGGCTATTGATCATGATCCTGTATGTAAGCTAAATTATTCACTGTTGTCATGCAATCATTGTTTCTCACCTTGAGTTTTTCTGGGTCCATCTCTTTTGCCATCTCTTCTTTTCTCATCTCTGCTATAGTCTTTGGGCCTCTCTTTTCTTTATTGCCCGTAAAGCCTTGGCCAGACAGCAGGTCATCAAAATTAATAGTAGTAGCCTTCGGTTTGGCACCTGAGGAAACCGGCAGAAATGCTGCATTACACTATGTACAATAACTCACCCAGGCACCATCAGCGGGCCCCAGCTTACCTTCCTCAATTTCATAAGTGTCAGAGGAGTTTCATTGTCACAGAATAATTTGTAGCAGAGGAATAACTGAACAATAAGCTGAAGGAACTCAGCTGGGTTCAACTCTCTGAATCTCCACACAGAAGTATTTTCTCTAATCATGAAAAATATATTCGTGTGCAACTGAAGTTTAAATGGTCACTAAAATACATGGAGAATGCACATTGTATTGCACATGCTTTATGATCGAGAACTCTCAATTTTATCCATGTAAACATCTCAACTAAATGTCCATACCATGGTCTAGTATTGGGAAATACAAAGCTAAATGGACAAACGCGCACACACACGAGGAACAGGAGTATTTCAGGCATGTGAAGGCACTGTGTGTCTAGTTATAATTTTTGTCTGCAATTCTAATAGAGATAAAAACTCATCATATTGGATATATAAGCAATAAAACACAACAGGGTGTGCGGTTAGAGAAAAGTCAAACAGCCACCACAAGTTCTTTTCCCATTACAGCATGTCCTGTAGCGTTTTATTTCTCTTATACCACAGCAACTTGCGAAAAATGATAGTTTTATTTATTAAAGAATGACCTCACGCTGTTTATCAGGTTTATAGTTGCATGTAATGTGGAATGTGCACGAGAAAAAAAGGTAGTTTGTGTCATCACTTACATTATCATGGCTATTAGTCAATCCCTGACCAGCCTCTCTTGTCCCCCCCCTTTTTTTGCTTTAGTGTTAAAGCACTAACACTCAATACTCCTTCCTTAAATGTTAAATAAAAGTCTACTCAGAAAGCTTCTACATTTTTCCTATCTGTTTAATATAAATAATAATAACAACAACATTGTGGATTGTTTGCTCCCGATGGCAAGTTAGCGCCTTACATGGCAGCTCTGCTACCATTGCTGTGAGTGTGTGTGTGAACGAGAATGTAAAGCGCTTTGGATAAAACTGCTATACAAGTGCGCATTTGTTGTTGTGGATTGTTTGCCATACAAGTCCCTGTGAATTAGCTATACTATAGAAACAATAACATACTACAACAAGTGCATTACTATTCAAAAAGGGTGAATGACACATGGAATTTAAGCACATCACTGTCTAAAGTACAGCTGGCATCACTGACCCATATTGGGTTGTGCTTTTCCTGCTGGCGCAGCTCCACCCACTGCAGAGAAGCTGATGTTGTAGTTGGGCCTGTTCTGAGGAGAGCTGTGTGTCATGGATGGTCCTGGGGCTTTGGCCTGGGTCGGTGGCTGCCACTGACCCACACCTCCATGCGGCCATGAGGGGAAAGCCGTGCTGGACTGCCAGCCTGCTGTGGTGTGTTGGGGAGAGGCAGCGGGTCTCTGGGGGGAACTCATTGGAGGAAGTCCTCCTCCTGTTCCAGTTGGAGTGGTGGGCTTACTGGAGAATCCTGATCCACCTGTAGGGAGAGTGGAATAGGAAGAGATTCAGAACAAAGCAATTTCAGAATGTTAAATGGTAATACAACTGCAACATTGTTAGTTGTGCTCATAAATTTGCATACCCTTGCAGAATATGCTAAATGTTATATAAATAAAGAAAAAAGAAAAGAAAATGAGGGACTATAAAAAAAAAAAACTATAAAAAAAGATGGGTCAAATACGCAGAAGATTCTGGAAAACCAAATCATGTGCATTTTTCCGAAAAACAGTGGCCAGTTTAACTGCTCAGGACAAACAAGGGACTCATGAACAACTATCACAAAACAAAAACAAGCATTTAAAAAAATAAGTCATTCATCATCCAGGTAATGAGTCACAGTATTATTAATCAAGCATATGTAAACTTTTTAACTGGTTCATTTGTGTAAATTCAACTAATGTGCATTATGGATGATATGTAAACAGCTGTTGTGAAAGCTTATTCAAGGCAGTACTGAAATATAAAAAAAAAAAAAAAGTTTGTGATTTTTAATTATTAACATTTTGCAGATTCTGCAAGGGGTGTGTAAATTTATGCACACAACTATCATGATAGCAGTAGTGAAAGGAATTCAATAGTTTAAGGGAAAAAAAAAAAAAAAAGTTGCACAAAATAGGTTTCCTGATATGAAGATTCTCTATTAGAATAAATCACCATTCTATACCTGTTGTCACACCCCCAAGTTTAATAATTACATATTATTCCACTTTACCTCCCAGAGTGGTTCCCAGGTTGCCGAGGTCAGCAAAAGGGTCCAGGGTGTTCGGTTTGGCCTGGTGAGTAGGAGTGTTGTGTGCAGAGCCAGTAGGACTCGTACCAGCTGATTTACTGCCTACACTGAAACCACCACCTGCAAGTCGTCAGACACACGTTATAACCTCAATTTTGTTTAGATCGTCTTCCCTTCATACAAGCAACAAATACCAAGTATCATTTTAAAACATCTGCACCTTCAATGTGCATAAATATATAATACAAACAAGGAATATTCATTTTAGTGGATCTTCGCTTTCTGTGAATTCGAGTTAGTGTATGAACCCGGTGTTAGACAAAACCCGTCTGTTCTTGTGAAATCCCGACAGTGTGAAAATTTGCAGCTCTCAAACATAGCATAATGTGCGAAGTTAAAGCAAAAGCACTTTTAATAAACTTGTCTGAAAATAGTGTAGCCAAGATTTAGCAACATTAACCAAGACACCAAAAATTAGCTAGATAAAGCATTCTCGCTAATGTTATCCCTTTAGTAGTGTAGATATCCAACTAGAAGCTTGGTCAGATTTGCTAACGCAGCAAGCTAAGGTTAAGAATGCATCTAATTGAATAAAGGGCTAGAAATCTACCAAACATAATTCAGCCATCAACGAAGTGCGACAGTCGAAGGCTCCAGAAGAACTGTGGCTGGTTCCGCAAGATGCTCAATAAAACATGCAGGTCATTTTCTTATAAAACTGCACTAATTCTACCCAAGACTTTTTTTTAAAGGAAAAAAAAAGTCACACCAAATGTTGCCTTCATTTCATTTACTACTGTTTACTGCTCTTTGTACTATTTCTTTTAATGTAGAAACTTTATTTTTGAAGGCATCTTTGCTCTACAGCATTTTTTTGGGCATGTGCCTAAACGTTTGCACAGTACTGCAGTTATGAAAACCATCATTAGTTAGTTAATGGCATCTCATCTACCAGCATAGACTTTGAAAGAACTCAAAATGATGAAGCAGGTGATGTACAAAAGCTTAAATCTAGGTGTAATTCCAAAATTCTCCAGCAGATGTCCTGCTCTGGTCTGGTGTTGAAGTTCACTTGCCAGGGGCAGTTGCTCTGTTCCAGTCCCATCCTCCTCCCACAGTGCTCTGCTGCTGGATGTTTACAGTGGGTGTAGTGGGGGGCATGGGCGAGCTGCGGCCTGGCAGGGATTGGCACAAGTTAGACCTCATTCAGCTCCAGCTTTTATACTTGGCTAACAAAACTGTCTCTGGCAGTTTGCTTTGAGTTGGGTTTTCATTTAACATGACAGCTGCCAAGTAAACGTGTAGATATTTTTAAAATGACTAACTATTAAAGGAAAACTTCACCAGCCAATTCTGGACAGAAAGTTTGTACATAAAGCAGGACAGACTAAAGTACTGCTCCAACTTGTCCCTCAGTTTGGGTAGAGATTAAACAAGGGTTCTGGCACCACTATCATCAGTTAGCCAAACAGCATTGTGGGTAATGCAGGATACCGGTAA
>JAOUWY010000030.1:24994297-25006070 GCA_025728095.1 Prietella phreatophila
CTCTTCCGTGAACACCTAACCAATTCATTTAAAAAAAAAAAAAAAAAAAACTGTGCACTTTGCTTACTCTGGAACTCAATTAATGGATCTTGTATAGTAGCACTGCTTGTATTGTTCTCTGCTTGATATATATTGCTTTGCTTATTTGTAAGTCACTTTGGATAAAAATGTCTGCCAAGTGAATAAATGTAAACAAAATAATGAACATGGCATCATATGACCCCGTTAACCATCATAGGAGAATTTTACATGGTATGCTAGTTTAAGACCAATACAAGGCAAGTGAAATTCTTAAGCTGTAAAGTTCCAACACCAAAGCAATGGTAAGAGAAAAAACAAAATACAAAAGATCTGTTGTGCTGAAGAATATAAAATAAATAGATAATAGATAAATTATTTTTGTTTTTTAAGAGAGGTAGGCCATCAGGCTCGCCAAGAAATGTCATGGATAAGGCTCATGTGGAGTGGCCTTTGCTCAAAAGTGAAGGGAGCAACAAAATAATCAATAACAACAACAAAGGACTGTGGTGTAGGATTGTCCATCTTACTAGTTCAACAGTTCAATAATTCAATAGTAGCACTTTAATGTCTTGTAAATTGCATGTTTCTTAAAATCCATAAAAGTATTCAAATGAGGACTAATGTATTTATGAAGCATTATGAGCTATTTTTAGTTTACAGTCAGTATAATGAAATTGGAGTTAAAGGACATTCTTGAACACTATATCTAGCTGTTAAGGATGTATTATTTACATTAGAGCAACTTGTAGAAGGTTTTTGTCATTTCTATAAAGACATGTCATTTCTATAAAGACATATCTCAATGGAAGTTCAATACGGTTTAAGAATACCACCAAGCTAAAAAACACTGTTGTGGATGTTTGACGGTAGTAGAGTATGAAAAAAAATCGGACATGTCGAGGGATTAAAAAAAAAGTAAAAGAAATAAGTGCTAATTCAAGTGCTTGGTGAAGAGGTAGGTCTTCAGTTTTTGTTGAGACAGCCATTGTCTCAGCTGTTCTGACAGCGATCATTCCACCACCTGGGTGCCAGGAAGTGAAGAGTCTTGGTGCTTGCGATAGACTCGAATGGAGCGTAGAGCAGAGTGGAGTGTGATAAGTGTTTTCAGGTAGGTGGGGCCCTGTTTTTGGCTTTGTAAGCAAGCATCAAATCTGATGCAGGTAGCTACCGGAAGTCAATGGAGGGAACACCGCAATGGTGTGATGTGGCGAACTTGGAGAGATCGCAAACAGTTCTTGCTGCTGCATTCTGGATCCAGGAGCAAGAGCAGTAGTCCAGTCTTGAGATGAAAAAGGACTGAACAAGCACATGAGTAACCTCTGTGGATAGAAATGGGCAGATTTTCCTCCTCTTATACAGGAGCAACTTGCATGACCAAGTCAGATTATTAATGTGAGGCGAGTTGGTTGTCCAGGAATACCCAAAGGTTGCATGAATTGTCAGATAGAGTGATCTGTAAGTTGTCCAGAGAAATCATAAGATCTTGACATGATTCATCTCCAGGGATATGCTGTGGCTAGTTCATGCTGGGATTTCATTTCATCCTGTGACAAGGTGTCTGCCAGACATGCTGAGATCTGTGCAGATGAGTCATCAGCATAGTGGTGGTATGTAAACCTATGTGAGGATACGATGTCACTGAGAGAGCTGGTATAGGGAGAGAACAGAAGAAGACACGGCGCTGAGCCTTGTGGGACACCAGTGAAGTGTCTGCATGGAGCAGATGTGGATTCCCTCCATGTCACCTGATATGACTAACCCTCCAGGTAGGAAGCATGCTGTGCCACTAATCTCAAGAATTCAGAGGATGGACAGGAGAATCTTGTGATAGACGGATGCTGAAAGGTCAAGGAAGATGAGGACTTTTTGCTGATATAGCAGCATGAATCTAACCGCCACAAGGGCAGACTTTGTGGAGTTTGCGTCTTTGAATCCAGACTGGTTAGGATCTCGGAGGCCGTCCTGGGTAAGATAGAGAGTCAACTCCGTTGTAAACAGCATTTTCAAGAATTTGAGAAGGAAAAGAGAGAAGTGATACCAGTTGTTATTTGCTTATGTTTGTGGACTTTTTCACTGTTTGATGGTAACCCTTGCTGTTTTGACGGCAGTCAGCACATGACCAGATGTTATGGGGTTGTTTAAAGTGAAAGTGATAAAAGGGAGGGGGTCTAGTGAGATGAGATGGTCTGAAGCATCAAGGTAGGCACAAGATCTAACCAGCAGGTGGTAGGATTGCTGGAGAAGAGAATCTGCAGGATCTCTTCTGTAGAAAGAAGATAAAACCGGGCTAAGGAGTGTAGGAAAAGGGGTAGTAGGAAAAGATGAACAGATATTGCTATACAGATTTTGTTTAAAACCTAATTCTACTTTTTCTTTGTTTATTGTTACGTTTAATGTTATGGAAGGTCCTTAAAACTGGTTCGTTCCTCTTATCATTACACAGCTATCAATAGTTGTTCCCTCATCAGCATTTCTGTTTTATTGTCTCTGTTTTGAAAGAGAAATGCAGTGCAGCGAAAAACTTAACAGGAAAACAACTTTACTTAGTGCTTCTGGAGAACCCTTCCATAAACCTTTCATAAACAGTACTTTTACAGAATGCTTCATCATGGTGCAATGCTCAGGGATGATCATTATGTGTGGGTTTGTTCTGAACGGAAATGATCATTTTACGTTCCTGCTCTAAAGTGCCAGGAGCCTCGCTTTAGTTGGAACTTGGTTAGAACGAAATTAAAGAATGGTTAATAGCGTATCTCCTCATCTGCTAGCCTAATCTGCTTATAGGAAGCCTAGGGTATAAATATAACCAAACAGAAACAAGGGTGGGTTGGGGGGGCATTGGGGTGTCCCCCATTTGTAGCACTTGTTTGCTAGTGTGACTGGCATTTGAGTTTGGAAAAAGAGGTTTTTATATTTTCAGTAAATGATGTGTTTTAGCTCACAGACGAGATATGGGAATGTGTTAAAATCTTTGTACCGATGAGTTTTTTTTTTTTGTTTGTTTTTTTTTGTTTGTTTTTTTTATTTTTATTTTTTTTAGCCAAATGAAGTTTGCTCACGGATATTTCACTATTCTACCGTTTGAAATCTTTAGACTAGAGCACTTTGCGTTTTACTTTTCGTCGTTGTTTTCAGGTCAGCGTGTCAGGTTGGCAGATGACACGTTTCCAGCAGACAGTGTGAATCGAGACTTAAAAAAAACAAACAAACAAGTATTTGTGCTGGTGAATGGATTACTCATGGGATTATGGACGTGCTGTGTGTGAAACAGCCCGTCACAGACTATGTAACTCGCACAGCTGTCTGCTGTATGAAAAAAAAACTGAAAGTGGAATTAAGACATAATCACTATAATAATACTAAATAAAAATGTTGCAGTCTTTCTTCATCCCACTCTTGAAACGTAAAACGAGATCTGTGTGGCTTTAAGGCTCGTTTGATAAATAAATTATACCTAGACGGGCAACTTAGTGTGACTTTTTATCTTAAGAGAATTAAATAGTCCTTTCTGAGCATTTTTCTATGATGTGGTCTTACTTTGATTACGTGTAGGGGCTATTTAAACTATTTTTTGTTGCAAGATCTATATATTGTATATTAGGACAATTTATTCATGTCAGCCTTTTCAATTCAGCCTTGTGCATTTCTGATGAAACCCTGTATTTTGTTGTCTATTTGCATAGTGTGGTTTGTCTGCTTCCAATCACAAGCACAGCAGGACAACATGAAATTGTTTGTATGAAAACTCCATATACAGTTTTGCATATGGAAATCCATAATGCAAATTGAAGACGCACAATTTTTAGTCTGAATTGTAGTTTTACGAGCAGTGTTGTGTCATACACACGGCAGTATGTAAGTAAAATAAAAGCAGTGGCGCGTTCTAGTTTCTGTTTGCCGTCTGCCGTCCGGTTTCATCCCAGATATCTAAGGGGAATGGAATGTGTGTTTTTGGCTGCCGATCAATACTGGAGCACAAAATGGCTGCCGAGTAGTAGAGTCAGGCTGAGGATATCCTCAAAGTTGTGCTGAGGCCAACACTGCGAGTTGGGTTGGGTAGTAAGAGAGGAAAAGGAAATTTATACAAGAACATGATAGAAGAACACTGTTGATTTACAAGTGGCCATGAAACCGCTTGTACATTTAACATGCATGGAGACCTTCTAGTAAAAACTGTACACGAAATGCGAGGAAAAGTCCTGTGGTAAGCGCACTATGAATGTCTTAGTCACGTAGCAGTCATATAGTGTCTGAGTCAGTGATCTCCTTTATTTACTCTGTACAACTTTGATGAAAGTTCAGTTCCCTTCACATGGTCCAATTTTGACATTTTCTACTATATATAGTTCTGAAAACCACCATCTTTCCTGAATATCTTTCTCTTTTGCTCATATCTAAACCACAAGTAAAGCAACTACTTGGGCTGCAAAATAAGTAATAGTTTAATAGTCGATTATTCATGTGGATTAATGGAAAACGATCGATTAATTGGCTTAACTGTGGCTTGCAACCGATATCAAATGATATAAAAGATATTTGTTTATGAGTATTACTATTTTTAGCAATATAATGTGAAGCAGTCTTGTGAGGAACATCTTGCTGACTTTCTTCTCTAGTGCTAATCGCTAATAATGATGAGGAGCGTGGTCAGGAATTTATTTGCGATAAATCAATAAATAAACGAGAAGCTTGAAATTTGTGGATTTTCATGGATCTGTCTCTCTACTTCTTTATACTTGATCACACAGCTCACATAGCTGTTCACTATTTTTAATCTTCACAAGTCAGAATGAATCAGGTTAAACACTAAACCTAACCAGCCTCATTAAACTTTAAGATTGCCCTTGGAGGACATTTTAATTGAGACTATAACGTTTATTATATTCCACTCCCCAAACAGGAGCTTTGGCTGCTTTCCTTTTCAGTGTTGTGTTTGTGCAGCTGTAACAGTTCAAGTGCCTTTAAAACAAATATGCCTTGTACTGTGCTTTTAACTTTTTTTGAGAGCGGGAACTGTGCTTTAGTTACTCTTGTTTTATTCCTGTCTTTGTTCTGTCTGTTCGAGAGAGAGAGAGAGGGAGAAAGAAAGCAAGCAGCTTTCAGGTTTATGTATCGGTCATGTTCACATGAACTCAGAATGAAAAGACAAAACCTTTTTTCCGCCATTCTTCAAATGGCTCAATTGAGATAAGTCCTTGTTAACTAAGCACGAAGCCTGTTTGTTTACAGCCTGCCAGTGACATCCATCAGACTGTTTTTGTTTTCTTTAAAATTGCCTCAGCAGTGTTTGGCCTGAAAACAAGGCTGTGTGGTACAGTAGTGTCAGTATTGCACACTGTATTGAATGGAGGCTTATGTGCGCTCACATTTCTGTTCTCAGTTAATTAAACGACTAGCTGAATATCTAAAAATCCATGTCATTACGATAGTCAACAATACAATAGTCATTACAGCGATTTAAAACGTGTTTATCTCCATAAGTGAAAAGGAAAATGTTGCATTTACAGACTAGCTGTGGCACAGGAGCGTCAGATATTTTGACAGTAGTCATCTTATTTAGGGCTGCAACTAACGATTCTTTTCATAATCGATTAGTTGGCCGATAAGTGTTTGTCCAATTATATGACTGAAACGAGCCACACACACACACACACACACACACAGGCACACGCACACACACACACACACACACACACACACACACACACACACACACACACACACCAGAATATATATTATTCATTTAGGACTATAGTTTAATTCTGTGCTTTTTGTTGCATCCATAAAACAATAATGCATAAACACTTGTGTGTGTATATAAATTATAAACTAAGTATATAAACAGTAAACTGAAGACAGTCATTGTCAGTGACTCTGGGTATCTGCTAAATCTAGCAGCTTCGCATTATGTACGAATGACGTCATGCACGGTCGACTAGGAAGCGGCTTAAAAAAACGGTAGAGTACCTAGTGCATAGTGTAAGTGCATAGTACATCATTTGGGACACAACTTTAGTTTTCGGAACAGAAGTAACGTAGTAAGTAAACGTACCCCATGCTGCGTGCAAACCAACTAATCGATAATGAGATTCATTGACGACGATTTTTATTATCGATTTTATCGATTAGTTGTTGCAGCTCTATTCTGATTGTAAACTGAATTGATTCCGTGTTTCTACGTCACATAGATATCCAGCAACTGAATGAAAGTGTGACATTCAAGCATGTGGGGAATCACATTTAGCGAGCAAAGTTTTAGACTTCTTTAAACACATTGGCTGTTTTTACTCCTTTAACAATCCTTACCTATTATTACCCAAGTAGGCAAGATTAGAAATTAAAGGTACACTCTGGGTAGGTTCATTCATTCCCCATATTCTCAGACAGATGAATTGCACTATTAATAAATGATTAACTGTTCTTTTCTAGACATGTGCACTGCTTTTTCTCAAGTTCACTGACTTGGTTAACTACTCGAATAATTTTTCAACTTCATATGTTAGTCACTAACAAATGGAAATCATAATGGTCTTTGAATATAAATGCTGTACAAATTTGTCTGTAGTCTAGTTACTTGAGCTTCACACATTTTCTCATACTAATGTGTAGTGTACAAAGAATAGGAAATGATTAGGGACTTTAAGCAGACTGTGGTATCTTCGCCTAATTGTCGTATGTGTTATTGTTGCAGGTATTTCACCCCTCTGCCATAACCTGTTTGCCCTGTACGAAGAGAGTCAGGAGCTCTGGTATGCACCCAATCATGTATTCAAGATCACTGAAGACACCAGTATTAAGCTTCACTACCGCATGAGGTGAGAAAACAAAGTGTTGTTGATGTTGCAAAATGTCCTTAATAAAGTGCACTGACATTAGAGCTGGAGAATCTGTTGTTTTTTTAAAAGCATTTTAATCTGCATTTCCACCTACTTTATATTTTCCCCTTCTTTTCCCTTTCAAATATTACCATATATTGTGTATATTCATTGTACACATTTAAATAATGTGCCTAATATTTTATTATTTCATAAAATAATACATCTGTAATAAATAAATTAAATAAAAAATTTGGTACACATAAATAGGATCCTGGCTGTAAGTCTAAAACTGTGTATTTTGAAAAATGTATATATTAAAAAAGAACAAACACAAAAAAACCTAACTAATTAAGTCTATGCAGTGACTATACTCTGATCTAGGGTTTCTCCAATCTTTATACAGCTAACAAGTCTTTTCAGGGTCAAATAATTTGCACCATCATATTCATTTACTCAAGGTGTTAGAGCTTTTTATTCCTGACCTTTCTACTCAGCCAGGTGTCATTTCGAAACTCTGTTTCGTATTAGCAGCACTTCATAGTTTTATTAAAACCGCGGTAGGACTAGTTGACATTGTTTATACTCGTCATCAGTTTTAGCGTTTTCATCGAACCCCTTATAACTATGATACATGATGATATAGGCTGTGGCTCAGGTGGTAGAGCAGGTCACCCACTAATCATAAGGTTTCTGGCCCACATGCCAAAGTGTCCTAAACCCCAAGTTGCTCACAATGGCAAGCTAGCCCCTTGCATGGCCGCTCTGCTACCATTAGTGTGTGAATGGATGAATGAGAACCAGTGTAAAGCGCTTTGTAGAACCGCTAAGGTTAAAAAAGCACTATGTAAGTGCATACAGAGTGGGAGCCCTGGATATTTATCATGAAGGATTGGTGATTCCCAGACCCCACTTTGGGGAACCGTGGTTCTAATAGATGAATCATGAATCTGCAGTGCAGTGTTTTGCAAAGCAGAGCAGTGAGATCGATAAAGTGTATAAAGTTCTGAAGACAGACTTCTGTTTAAAGTCATTGACTGATGAATAAATGTGTAGGTTTGACCGATATTAACTATTTATTGCCTTTTTATAAGCAATGTGAGATCTCCATGTGGTGATGGTTCCATTCCGTTTCGGACAGAATTTTTGTCTAATTGGGTTTAAATTTGGTGCTGGGTGCAGAAGGTTCTCTGGTGATAGTTTGGCTGTGCTCAGAAATAACTGTAAGTACCCGAAGTAACCGATCCTCCATTGCGTGAGCGTTGCATTGCAACTATGGATTTTTATGGTTCTCGTTTATGTTGGTCATTTCGTGTGGTAAGACAATCATTTGTAGGATCCAGCATGCAGTGTAGAACATAAATGCTATTTAAAAAGGCTACAGTAAACGTAATCGTTAGATGCTGCCCGTCACTGACACGGTTATCAAACAGGAGCAAATATGACTATGAGACTTTTGCAAGACCTTGCACAATGTTGTGAGCCAATCCACTGTTCCATGTAAAAATGTACACATGGAAATGTCTATTTGTTCACTGATATGTTGACATTCAGTCTTAACCATATCTGTGTCAACTCTGCTAGTGTCATGGAGGTGAGTTGAGGTGGTGAAATCTGATATCGGATTACAGGAATTAGTTTTGGCTTTATGGATGAAACTTTATTTGCAAATTGTCTAACCATTTAAAAAATATATAGAAATAGTAATGATCTAATGAAATTTGTTTTTAGCTGCTTTCTTATCTAGTGCTTTTCCATTTTTGGAGTGTAGCTTTGTGGCTTTAAAAGTATAGGTTTAACTGCATTAATTAAGTTTCCTTTGAGTAAATGTTAAAGGGGTCATATAATGGTTTTTAAACTTTAATTATTTTATTTTTGGGCGTAATAGAATAGGGTAACATGCTTTAATGTTCAAAAAAGTCACATAATATACATTATAGCAGTACCTCTATTCCCAGGCTGTCCAAAACGCTCCGATTTCTCCAAAGCCCCTCCTTCCGGAAAGCCCAGAGTGCTCCGATTGGCCAGCTGACCTGTTATGTTGTGATTGTCCAAAAATGTTATGCCCCTTGGGTTAAATTTAGCCTCCAAGGCTTCTAACGCAATTGTAAGCTCCTAAGCAACATGTCGTCGGTTTTACCGTATCGGTTCGAGTCCGAGTCTGAGTCAGATTCGGAAAATGCGGATGATGGTACCAATTTTGCAAACGCAAATTGAGCTGAAAGTTTCACAGCGGTAAGCTTTTATTTTTGAACTCTCTTATCTTTTAGGCATGCTCTGCTGGCATTGTTAAGTGCAAAACTATGCTGTGTATGTACTCAGCTTCTGCGTGTACATATCTTTTTCAATATCATGCGATATATATTTGTAAAGCTAAAATTCTTGTCATTCGATTGTTGTAAACGGGTTCAAGATACAATCACAACAGCAGCTACAATCAACGTCACTGTCAGACCGCCAACATACAAACAAACACTTAAAAATACTGAGACAACTTCGCAAACTTTAGCTAGCATGTTAGCAGAGGTCTACAATTGTGCCACAACACAAAACTCCGCATTTGAACAGTCAATAGCAAATTCTTCATAAAATAATCAAACACACTTACAGGTTCTCATTCAGAAGTGCAAGATTGTCCGAACAAAGTGGGAATCGCCCCATGTTTCCGGAGTAGCTTGCGTTGTACTCTCGAAGGTTCAGAAAGCTGTCCTCCATAAAATGTGCTGCACACAAGCAAACGTTTGGGTTGTACTGCTCAGGAACAGCGTTTTAAACAATGTGTAACCACCGATTCCTAATTTTGTTCGTTTTCAGAAGGTTAAACAAAGGGCTTTTGCTTTCGCACTGTGAAACACGCAGCGTCTCCACGACATGGCGTTTGAATTCACCGAAACCTCGCCTTCTTTCTTTGCGCCTGCCTTTGGGCGGGATTATGCTAATAGTGCTCACTGTTACGTAGGCATGTTATGGACATAAATCTGGACTTCGAACGAGGTATTTTGGGCAGGTCTGGAGCAGTGTTCTCTGTTAGATAAAATAAATCCCTTTCGGAGAGATTATGAACTTTGTGTCTTTGAAGATTACAAACAGATTACACACCCAAACAAAAAGAAAACATTAAAAATCATGATACGACTCCTTTTAAAGGTGCACCGAGACAGGCTGTTGTTCCATAAAGATGTGTGTCTTATTTTTAATATGGATATAACCACATGGGTCATTTATTCAGTTGGTGTTTACAGCCTTGAGTTCGTCAGAGTTTATAGAATATAGACTGTTCTGGATCGAATAGTTTTATTATTCACTGACCCAAAAGACTGCTTATTTCTGCAAAACGATTTCTACTGAAAGCAAAAAGAAGAAATGTTTTTGGTCAGCTTGCCCTGCCCTTTGAAAAACCATAGCAAAAATCTTCACGGTATAAAGAAGAAGATGGTCAGGCGGTAGAAAGTTTGAAAATTCCCTCTTTTTTTCTTCTTCCATTTTTAGCATTGAAACTAAGTTGAGTGAACTGGTGTGCACGTGGGTTTGGAGCCAAGTTCTCCTTGTGTGTAGCATACCTGTTGTGCACACAAACAGGTTATGGTCACCTTTGCACTTACACTCTTCCGCTGTGGCTTTTAAAACAATGTGTTACTTCCTGTTTACAATGATTCTCTGCTCATGTGGCACTTCTGTGGTGTGCTTACACTGATGATTTAGAAACAACGCTGGATGAGTCCCTGTGTTTTTTACCAAATACGTTGTTGTGCCATACTGTATGAACTAAATTGCTCCTGAGCCCAGGGAAGCTGTTTTGCGTGACTCTTAGTGTTGTTTTTTGCCACAGGGTTAAAACATCTGTAAATAATTTGTCATATGTCATATTCTGTATTCCTAAAGTGTATTACTACCACAGGTCTTAAAGTGGGGTCTGGGGTCCACATGCAATCCAATATTTATTTATTTAGTTTGTGTTACAGTGGTGGAAATCACAAAAAATAATTATAAAAGTTATATTATTAATATCATTATATTCATATGTTGATCTCACACAGTTATTAGTCTGGTTAAATGGTCATTCGTATCGAATTTTAATATAGAAAATATTCTCAGTTTAACGGTTTAAAAAAATTGTACTAATGTTTTGCAGACAGTTTGTTAGCTAAATGCTATATAGTGATGCGCATTGTGTATCATATAAATCTCCTCAAGTATTGTGATATGATATTTTTTTTCATCCTTAGTGGAAAGGTCCAGTAAATAGACATTTATGGTATTAAATATGATGCTACAAATTTAAATAATGTGTCTAATATTTGAATAGTTAGATTCTAAAATAAAACTGGGTTTTTGGGTTTTTTTTTTTTTTTTTTTAATTTACTCATTTAGCCTTCAGCACACATGCATATATACGCTAAAACATTGTCTGGCTTTCCCATAGGTTTTATTTCACAAACTGGCATGGAACATCTGAGAGCGAGTCTCCTGTGTGGCGGCATTCTTTAAGCAAACAGAAGGGGGCTAAAGGCCCGGAGGGGACGCCACTGCTTGATGCTGCCTCCCTTGACTACCTGTTTGCTCAGGTGGGTTCCCGATAAAACAAAAAACCCTTTCAAACGAACTGTTTGGGTGTGGAGGTGAACGTTAACACGGTAAACAAATCTTGTGTAGAGACATTCTGAACATTGTGGTTGGGGTGGTTATTCAAATCATCTACAATGAGTCATGCTTACGTATCGGTACATGGTTACTATCTAATGTACATTTGTTTCTTTTATGATGGTCAAATTTCAGGTCTTTTGTTTTCAGGGGGGATTTGAATGTCTGAGGGCTATTCATTCAGTGCATTTACATGCAGTATGTTTACATGGACAACAGTAATCCACTCTTAATCTAATTAAGACCATAATTAGATTAAGAAACTACCATGTAAACACCAACCTTAATCTAATTAA
>JAOUWY010000030.1:25137138-25147869 GCA_025728095.1 Prietella phreatophila
ACCCTCCTCTCTAGCCGTCCCACAACCTGTCCCCTTGACCCTATACCTCCTCACCTTCTTCAGTCCATCTCTCCCACACTATTACCAGTACTCACACACATCTTTAACACATCGCTCTCTACTGGCACATACCCGACCTCATTTAAGCAGGCCCGGGTTACCCCACTGCTTAAAAAACCATCATTCATCCCTGTTGTGGTTGACAACTACAGACCTGTTTCCCTCCTCCCTTTCCTTTCCAAAACTCGTGAAAGAGCCATTTTTAATCAACTCTCCAATTTTCTCACACAGAACAACCTACTGGTCACAGGGCAGTCTGGTTTCAAGAGCAATCACTCCATGGAGACTGCTCTGCTTTCCGTCACTGAAGCCTTATGACTACCAAGAGCAACCTCTGGATCATCTATCTTCATCCTACTTGACCTCTCTGCTGCTTACGACACTGTGAACCATCAGATCCTCCAATCAACTCTCTCCAGCCTTGGCATCACCGAAACGATTCTGCGCTGGGTGGAATCCTATCTCTCAGACAGATCCTTCAAGGTACAGTGAGGGAAAAAAGTATTTGATCCCCTGCTGATTATAGGGAGCTGAAGGTTTGAGTTGCCAAACATCAGCTTCAATGTACAGCTCGGCTCAACCACACCAGGATGGCCAACAACCATGGGGTGATTCTTGATGGCAGCTTGACCTTTACAGACCACATCTCAACAACTGCATGGTCCTGTAGGTTCATCCTGTACAACATAAAGAAAATCAGAATGTATCTCATGGATTAAGCTACACAGATACTTGGTCCAGGCTCTTGTTGTCTCAAAACTGGACTACTGCAACTCACTACTCTCAGGCCTCTAGGCCAGCTTCATCAAACCCCTTCAAATGACTCAGAATGCAGCACCACACCTCGTCTTCAACCAGCCCAAGAGAACCCATGTCACACCCATTTTCATCTCCCTACACTGGCTTCCTGTAGCCACCCGCATCAAATTCAAGGCCTTGATGCTCACCTACAAGACTTGTCAGGAACAGCACCCTCCTACCTCAACTCTCTCCTGAAGACTTTCGTTCCCTCACGCAATCTGCGATCGATTAGCGAACGACACTTAGTAGTGCCTACTCAGTGTGGCTCAAGGTCCCTTTCAAGAACCTTCAAACTAACTGTTCCTCAGGGGTGGAATGAACTTCCGACCTCAATCCGGACCGCAGAATCTCTTACCATCTTCAAAAATCAGCTAAAGACCCACCTCTTCCGTGATCACCTAACCAGCCTATAAAAAAAAATAATAATTTACTCTGGCACTTACACCTTTACTCTGTGCACTTGGTTTCTTCTGGAACTCAATTAATAGATCTTGTATGGTAGCACTACGTGTACAGTTCTCTGCTTGATATATCACTTTGCTTGTATTCTCTCATTTGTAAGTCGCTTTGGATAAAAGCGTCTGCTAAATGAATAAAATGTAAATGTATAGATACACTTCATTTCAAAGGTCTCTTTTTTCTCTAATTAAAAAAAAAAAACACCACCACAGTTTGTCATGTAACAGAGAAAATGGAAAGTGTAAAGTCCTCCATCTCGAAGACGTTCCCAAGACGGAAATTATTTATTTAATTATTATTACAAAGCACTGACACTGGGTGGACTAGTGGCTATCATCACAGCGGCCCGGGTTTGACTTTCAGTCAGGGGACCAACACCAGCTACTGGAAGGCTGCATGGACCAGTGCACGGTCAGTGCTGGTCCCAAGCCGGAAAATGGGGACAGTTGCATCACGAAATGCATCCGGCTTAAAACTTGTGCCAGAATAAAAATATGCGGATGGGTGATCCGCCTTGGTGACCTGGAATGGAAGCAGCCAAAAGAGGGGAGAAAAAAATCCCCAAAAACAAAGCACTGATGCTGGAGAATCAAGATTGAATAAAGAACAGATGGACTAACAGTGTGGAATGATTAATCTAACACAGGGTGCTTTAAAACCGTCTGTTGGTCATTCCAAGCTGAAGGACACTTCTTTTTCAAGGTCTATCAATATTTCAGAATGAACAATACTCCTCATTCGGAGTAGTGAAGAATGACCTCCAAGAGGAGTGTTCATGACCACTTGTTATTGACCAGTTTTTTTGTTTTGGTTTTTTGTTTAAAAAAAAAAGAGAATGAATTGGTAAAATGATTTAAAAAAAAACAACAACAACTAACAGAGAGGTGGGATACAGTGTTAACAGGAGAGCAAGGTACAAACAGTGCATCACTTCAGAGTCCAACTGTGTACCTGAATGACACTTATATTCCCCCAGATAAAGGTACAAAGACTCCTTGAGAGTACTACTAGAGTGGTTCAAAACGCACCTTTTCTGAGCGTGTACTTGTGAATTTCTTCCAGTAAATAAAAATGAAGAGCTTACTCCAATATTATGTGGTTCCCAGAAGAATCTGGAGAAGTGTTATTATTAAAATGCCTGACCTCTGAATGCAAGAAACAACCAGTGATATGTGGATATTTATAACCAAGAGTTAGACTACATATGAAGTAGATTTTGTACATGTTGGAAACATTTTGCTAAATGGGTTTCTGAGAGGTGAAACAAAGTGACAGCAACCTCACACCTTTCTGCTGACATGGAAAGAGCTGAACATAAAAACAAATAGAAAAGAGACACACACCTAGACAATTGGTTAAACCAGTGGATTTTTTTTTTTGCTATATCCATATGCGAGTTGCAAAAATCTCTGGAGGCCCTGGGAACTGATTTGAGAACCACTATTTTTAAATATCACTTCATTGTGAACCCCAGTATCGTCCAAAGTGTTATTTTGTGTTAAGTGTTATTTTGAGAACTCATGAAAACATGGCAAATGTTAAGCTACAGATTAAGACTCATTAGTGTCTTGCATTACCTGCACATATTTTCTATCATTCACCTTTAGTAACCACTTTATCTTGGCAGATCTGGATCCCAGAAACACACCAGATCATGAGGCAATATAGCGTAGACCAGTGGACACCAACCCTATTCCTGGAGAGCTACCTTCCCTAATACTTTAGCTCCAGACATAATCCTGGCCACCTGACCACACAATCATTGCCAGAGCCATATCTCCACCTGGTTTCCCACTGACGCTAAGCAGGGTTGAGCCTGGCCAGTAACTGCATGGGAGACTAAAACATGCTGCTGGAAGTGGTATTAAGTGAGGCCAGCAGGGGGGCTTGCCACACTGTGTGGGGTCTAAGTAAAGTGATGGGAACACTGCACTGTAAAAACAGCACTGTCTTTCAGATAAGTTAGACTGAAGTCCTGACTCTCTGTGGTCATTAAAAATCCCAGGTAAAAGGGGTATAACTCCAGTGTCCTGGTGAAATTTGACCACTGGCCCTTCTCTATCATGGCCCCTGAATTGGCTACATCACTCTCTCCTCTCCACAAATAGCTGGTGGGTGTTCTGATGCACTACGGCTGTGGTCTCATCATCCACGCTACACACTAGTGGTGGTTGAGGAGACCCAACCCCCACCCCATACTATGTAAAACGCTTTGAGTGTCTAGAAAAGCGCTATATAAACACGGTGTAAAAAATAATGTAAGTTCTTGATCAACTAAAACAGCTGTGTCAGATTCTTGTTGGAGATGAAACCTGCAGAAAGACAGATCTCAAGGAACAGGGATGGGGAGCACCGGTGTAGAGAGTCCACCAACTGAGGTGATGGGAAACCAGAGAACCTGAAGGAAACTTACACAAACACATGGAGAACATGCCAAACTCTACACAGGCAGTAACTTGAGTTCTGGATCAAACTGGTGACCAAAAGCTATTCGGCAGTAACGCTACCCGCTCCACCACAGGGCCCCTCCTGATCACTGATGTTCCTCTTAAATAACACTTTGCAACACAATCAGTCTTATAAAAAAATAACACGTACATAACGAGAAAGAAGTCCCCAAAATCTGTAATATCCTAAGAGACACCATTCTGAATATTTGGTTTTACGGACATAGTATTTAAAATGATACCCTGGTTTCATCTTACATAAAAGACCTGTATGTAATACAACCAACACCAGTGATTAAATTCCAGAAAAGTTGTCATGTTTTCCAGTGTGTATAATAACAACCAGCCCTCCAACCAATTACATTTTCCTGTTTGTACCTTAAGGGTTAAGAAATAATCACGTACTCAGTGCACCATGGCAGAATAAGTCACATTGTGAGCAAATACAAGTTAGGAATTTCCACTTCCTGTGACTGCGGGGCGGGGTTAGTGGTTGGGGGGGGATGAGATCATCTCACAATGGAACAGGTTTGCCTTGGATCCAGGAATATAATTTTAGTCCTTCGTTTCGTATTTAACCATCTGCGCTCTCCATAACCTTTCAAAGTTAAAAACATTTAAGGCCAATAAATGATCCTGAGAACATACTTGGCTGAATATGTATTTGCCTTTTAAATTTGGAAGCAGGTTAAAAAAAACGACATCATAAACGTGTGAAATGTTTTTGCAATTAAACTGTTCGCTTTAATCACAGCCACTCCAAAACAACAAAAATGGATCTCTCTCCAAGCTCAGCAGTAAATTCTACAAAGTTAAACTTCCTCTAGAATCGGTAAAGATCATACGAGAACGTGCTCAGGAGAAATAAATCAAGGATGATTTTATTTATATTTCTTTTTTTTTGGTGAAATGACCCGTGACTGCCGAAACCTGAACAGCCCAAAAATAAATTAGCTTACGTATCCAAGACGTTTCAACCTAAACCTTAAAAGCGTTGTATAAAATGGTTACTGGTCATTAACCAGTGGATGCTGGTCAAGATGGGGAAGTATTTCTTCTGACAAACTAATGGGGGGGGGGGGGGGTGTTCTTATTTGTTGGAGCAGAGATTACAAGGCTATAAAGTCATCGAGTCAGAATGTGGAGAGTTTTCAATCACCATCTATGGTCTGATTATCAAACTCACAACATGGCAAGTGTGCATCCGTTTTGCATGTGCAAGATTCAAAACAGACATCTAATCTGATCAGCATCCATGACACTAGACAAAACGTACACAACCACATTAAAATGCCTTAAACTATTTGATTTATTTACACATATTAATTAATATTAACTAATTGGTCCATTAATATTAACTAATATAAATATTTGCACATTAACTGCTGTTCCTATTAGTTGCTTACACAAACCTTTCTAAGCAAGGAATGTTCTGGAACTGCCACATTACAAATTTTGATCTGAATAACCCTGGTTTAGAGTGCTCCTAGAGTCAGATTCCAGCCAATAGATAAATTATGGCTGGGCACGGAAAACCATTTGGACCTGATACAGCTAATGAATTGTAATTACCGAACATAATTACATGCCCCATGTGCAGTGTCTTTTTGGCAAATATTTTGAAAGGCTGTTACATTTCATCACACAAATTAGTGCTCTAATGTTGTCTAATCACAGCTCTATTAAACGCCTTAAATGACCAAATGTGTATCAGGGTTATGTGAATCATAGCCTGGGGTTTTGTGATGTTTCTAAACATCTTTTTGTTACAGTGGTGGAAACAACCCACCATTAGCTTATTTGACTGGCCACTTGAATCGAATGGGTTTAATCCAAACTTTAATTACAAATAAGCAGGGATTTAGATAATAAAAGCTGGGCGTAACGTGTGCTGTTGGCGGTACGTTCAAGAATAAAAAGCTCTAAGGGTTTAATAAATAGCCAAATTATTATGATCTTCAACTCAATTCCATACACATACACCTGTAAAGTTTAAGAGGCATGGCCAAGGCGAGGAATGATATCAAATTGGTCCTAGGGAAAGAAATCGTTCCTATACTGCATCCAGTCCAGTTTTTGTGTAACATTAGTGAAGTGGACATGGCTTAAGGGATACAGTTACAGTAGGGGCATGCATTTACAAAAAAGATACTGGACAAGAGATTTTCATGATGGGTCAGCGAGCGTAGATATTCATGTGCCATTCTCTCTACCGACTCGTATAATGTCAAAATAATTATAAAGAGTCTTTATTTGTCACATATACATTACATCACAGTGAAATTCTTTCTTTGCATTCCCCAGAATGTCAGGAAGTTGGGGTCAGAGTGCAGGGCCATGATACAGCTCCCCTGCAGCAGAGTGGGTTAAGGGCCTTGCTGAAGGGCCCAACAGCAGCAGCTTGGCAGTGCTGTGGCTTGAACCCCCGACCTTCTGATCAGTAACACAGAGCCTTAACCACCAAGCCACCACTGCCCTCGAAATACAAAAGGTCTAATCATTTTCTGATCTCTTTATGGGACAATTTCTCATTCCCAATCTTTGATATAAACCCGAACTCCAATATTCTGACTCGAACCTCTGAATTCTAGGTTTTCAATGACTAGGTTTTCTTCCTGAACTCTACTGGGTCAATGCAGCAAAACTCCATCATATCCATAACGTTACATTCTTCATGAAAATGTCAAAGAAGTGTTATTATTCATACTGTATTTATTACCTATTTTTGGTGATTTTGTAAAGTTGTTTCGAGTTGTTCCAAATGGGCGGAGACTGCATTAATCATCTTTCCTGCTTTAAAAAAAACAAAAAAAACAAAAAAGAAACATACATATACAGTTTTCAACAGGAGACTTTGAGAGATGAATTATGACTGATCTATTTTTTTGGACTGTGGAAAATGCAATTACGTGCAAAATATTCCACCCTTTCTACACCGGCATCACATATCACTCGTGAGCTCCACTTTATGAATAAGTAAATACAGACACAATAAAACTTCTGACACAGACGCGAACACTGAGGAGTGAACTCGTTTATAAGCTACTTTGTTAAAGGTCAAATGTATATACATGGTATAATTTTTTTCCAATCTGGAAACAATAGGAATAAATCACTCTAAAATCATATAAGCACAAAGGCAACATTTGGATTAAGATGGGCAATTTGATGGAAGTGCGGGATTCTGAGATCTCCGTTTTCCATCAGGGAAATTTGAAAAATACTGATCGATGCTGAGCTATTTGTAAAAAATAACCCACTCAGTCCAGGTAAAATGGTTGATCAGGCCTGAATAGGGATATAATAAGAAAGGTTTATACACACAGTGGTACATCGCAGCATCTTGAGGTTACTTTAAAAATGTCAGTTGAGGTGAAACACTTAAACCTTGGAGATCCTTTGCAACATGACAGTTTCTGGAGGATCTCTTCCTCTATCGTAAAATAACAGGCTTGGAACAAACCATGCAGCGAATGAACAGATTCAGAGAAGCAACACATTTCTGCCTCCACTCACAGATGGCTGGTGTGCTCTCTGGGTTTTTTTTTTTTTTTTCTTCTGCGCTTTCTGTCCAATGTTCAGCGCAACCACTTATGCCCATTATACAGTACATTCTCACAGTAACGCGTGTGATGCCACACTGCTTATTGCTCTGCATTGTCAACAACAACAGGGCCTCCTAACGATGAACTAATTATCATGTTAAAAGTTTACTCGGTTCGTATGTTCCCACCTCGATTCCAGTTAAATAAATAGTAAAAAAATATTCCTTCCAGCTTGATTTTTTTCTTTAAAAAATGTTTTTTTTTTTTGTTGTTTTTTTAGATGTGTTGTGGCACTTGAAACAAGTGCAAATCTGTGCCTCCACACCATAAAACGTCCAGGTTCAAGAGTTCAGGATAAAAAAAAAAATTAAAAAAAAAGACTTCTCATCACAGGAGGATTTCCCCAGGAAGCCTCGGCCCTGTCCCTTTTCTCCCTTTGCTCGCTCAGGAGGACACAGCGTCCGGCTTCAGGGCTCAAAGTGGAAGTGGAGGATGAAGGCAGGCCTCGGAGTGAAGTGGCATTAAAAAAAGGTTAGCTCTGTGGGTGGGGTTTGCGGTTTAGCACTCGGCGTCCACGCTGTGAACGGTGACTGCCGCCTGCAGGTGGTGTGTGTGCGTGTGCAGCGGGTGGCGTGTGTGTGTGTGCCGGTGCGGGTAGAGCTTGTGGCTGAGCAGTGCAGCGGTCTGAGGTGGTGTGTCCAGTTCCAGCTCCTCGTCATGGTTTCCCACATCCACTCCTGCTGAGAGGGGCTCACTGGTGCACGGCGGATTCTCGCTGTCCTCTTGAGGACTCATAGTGCTGTAGCCTAGACACACACAGTTACATAGTTCATAGACAGCTCATGGTGCTACAGATTAACAACAAAATACATTGGTCAAAACCATTTGAAAAGATCTCCAAACCATCTCAAATTTCAATCCAAGCAGATGTTCACAGCACATCGTTGAGTTTCTTATGCTCACATGGTCAAGTTTCCTGCAAGAATGACTAGATTAATCAGTATGCTTAAAAAGATCCTTCAACGTGATTAATCATGACTTGGAGAACCTTCTCACACACTCGTAGCCCTCATTAATTTACTCATGCTTCCAGTCTCACCTCTCTTCTCAAGTGGAGCCGTGTGTATGTGCGTGTGGCTTTTCTTTTTTAAATCTCTGCACTGGTACAACATTAGCTGGGATGCTCTCCAGGAGTTCACTCTCTGATACTGACCGGCTACTGAAACAATTCAGACTTCTAAGATTGCACACGATGTTATTTCTCGGACTCTAAATCAAACTGGGTCTTTATATTGGTATTGTATGTATTGTGGTTGGTCCGTTTACGCCCATTACTCTTTTAGACTTGTACCTATGAATTGCTGCTGAAATCATAAAGCATGTCCTGTGCTCATCCCAGGATTCCTATTCACAATATACTCATGTCTTTACACTTCCACACCAGCACAGTGTAATGATTTTTAATCCTAGAACTGGGTGGGTTTCCTTTTGAATCTGGTTCCTCTCAAGGTTTTCTCCTCGTGTCTTTTCAGATTGATGTAATCCTACAGTTCTAGCAGAACGTGACAAATCAATAGGTGATCACTCGTTTTCTAATGCACATGCACGAAAAATGTAATCATACTGTATCTAATTGTCAGACACCAATGCGTGTCAGTCAGCATTGCATGACATCACAACAGTGAATTCAATCGGAAATGAGATCTGATACCGCTTCAGAGATTCAGCCTCGTCACTGATACATACTCATTACTGGATTTGTAAAATCGTCATTATAAATAGGACACAATCCTGGCAGGACATTGCCCTGGGTGTGACGTGAGCTCAAGCAGCTTAGGAAAGCGAGACATGAATGATTACGAACGTCTCAGAAAGATGAAGTTCAGCCAGATGCTGCAAGGCAAACTGGAAAAACAACTCCGCTGATAGAAGGTGCACCTGCGCTCTGAAGGGGATGACAAATCCCGGGTCATGAAGGTTCGGGGAAATTCTATAGGCAACAGTTAGTTAGATACAGAGCTGCAGGCGAATATTAGAACAGTGTGTTGGTGGTGCAGGAGTGAGTCAGAGCTCACTGTGAAAAGCCGAATCGATTCGACCCCTTGAGCTGGATGAGTGAATAGCTAGTGGGAGGCGACCTTTGGCTGAGCTGTTTAAAAATACAGAAAAGTTTGCTCTGTTGCTCTAAGCTCCCTTTCTCTCGTTCGCTTCGTAGATATCTGTATCTTTCTTTCTGCTTGTTCAACTCTTCCCCTCTCCGTGTGGAACAGAGTTGGTGGGGTTTTTTTCCCTTTCCTGTTAGGCTTGTAAACACTCAAGAGTGGTTTTCAACTGCACGTTTAAAAAAAAAAAAAGAAAAAGACCTGGATGCAGCAGGAGGCAATGCTTTTACACCAACCTGAGGGAACTGGAGGAGACGTAGTGACTACTTTTACTTTCTAATGGGAAAAGACATCACAACATGTCCAGTGTGGACAAAACGCTACGATTAAGCTCGTCTTCGCTCTCTCTGTCAATACATAGTAGTTTTTTTGTTCTGTTTTTGGCCTGTTTATAAAATATATTGGCACTGGGTATGTCTGTGGATGTGGTTTTTAGGATGTTCCACAACCCTGTGAGGAACTAAAGAGTTCTGGAAATCTCTTGAACTAGATCTACATAGTTCCTGTGCTGTGTTTGGAATAGTCCCCGGCTCACTGTCCCCTACACTCTGACACTACATAGAATACCATTATAGGGAACAGGATTAGTGAAAGGAAGTAAACACACTACACAGAATCGCAGCTGTAAACAGTCGTTCTTGCACCAGCGTCTTTTCTCTCTCTCTGAGAGAGACAAAAAAACCTCAAAACAACAGTCTGTCATGTCAGAAAGAAACCACAGTACTCTGGCCTGAAGATTTTCCTGTGTTGGAAAACCTACAGCTTTACTTTTTTTACTTTTTTTTTACAAAGCACCGACACGGCAGACTTCTTCAAAAAAGAAAATTAAATAAGCGTCTCCTCAGAGAAAACGTCACCAGATCAAACATTAAATACAATCCTGTGAAAAAATTAGTACACCCCATGGAAATTGATGGGTTCTTTTTTCCATATTTGGACAAGCAAAAATTTTAAACAGTGCCTATTAGTACAGTTGATATACTTGAACTAAACCACAAGGCAAACGAGCCTTTTCAATCATTTATTCAACATAAAAATCAATAGATGTGATGTTCTTCTGTGGAAAAAGTAATTACACCCTTGGCATCAAATGCTAGTATTGCCCCCTGTAGCAGAAATAACTTCTTGTAGGCGTTTTGCATAATTGTCCACCAGGCTTGCTAGAATTTTTGACCACATTTTCAATGCGATATTCTTTTAGTTTCAAGATGTTTGAGGGTTTTCTTGCATGTTCTGTCGGTTTCAAATCCCCCCCCC
>JAOUWY010000030.1:25160590-25171604 GCA_025728095.1 Prietella phreatophila
AGAGAGAGAGAGAGAGAGAGAGAGAGAGAGAGAGAGAGAGAGAGAGAGATACATAGATAGGTAGAGGTCTATATAGATAGATAGATAGATATGTACACCTACACACACACACACACATTATAACTTATATAAATAAAGACACTTTAGTAACAGTACACTATTATTTTAGTTTTTTGCACCCCTATATTTATTGGCGTACAAATAAGAGTTTTTGTTTTGTATGCAAGGAGGAAGTGAAATTGACAAATCTGTTATAAAAAAAACAAAAAATGGTTTGTTCAGTTCAATGGTGGTGTTATGAATGTATTAAAAAAACAGAATCCAAATCATGAATAAATATCGGTCAAATATCAGGCTGCATTCGGTTATCGGGCACATAAATGTGCAGATGATCGGTATCGGTTATGAAAAATCAATATCACTATCTCTATTTATACCCCTGCGCACTGGTGAGGATTTCTGTTTTCTGATTGAATACTGGTATAAACACACAACAAATCCGTGTATATAAGATTCCATTTCTCATTCATAAAGCTCGGTGACACAAACAGTGAAAAAAGCTTACAACGGCGCATTTTTACCAGTGGAGGAATAATAGTGTGTATTGTGAAAACATTAGGCTCACGGACATACTAAAAGGAAGGAATGCAAGTGTCCAAAGGCCCGGGTGAAAGGGGTGTGTTCCACTTTCTTTAGAAAAGCTCAGATCCGTGAGGTAGCTCAGAATAGTCCTCACTATTGTGCATACCAGACTGAGCCATTCCACTCAGCTAATCCTGTTTAATGGCTCTGGCACTCAGAACACTGAGAACACTGAGGCCTGACCCCTTCTGAAGCATGAGAAGACCAAGAAAGAGAAAGCGCGCAAGAGAGAGAGAGAGAGAGAGCGAGAGAGAGAGAGAGAGAGAGAGAGAGAGAGAGAGAGAGAGACGGAAGGGAGGAGTGCACAAACATAGGAGGGAAAAAATAGAGGTAGAGGAAAGAGAGGAGAAAAGAGGAGCGCTGGCACCAAGCTGAACAGGATGTGTCTGGAATGCGCTCATAATCAGCTTATCTGCTTTTGTGTTTCTCATCACCTCGCATCTTTCTCTCCTTTTAAACACAGATCTGGTAATTATTCCTTGAACTTTATCCACCATTTTCAGCTAATTTTGTTTTCTCTTCACACTTTTTTTTTTTTTTTTTTACACCCCAGACTCTGAGAACAATTATGCTTCTCTCGCCCCACACAATTTGCCTCAGAAAAAAAGGAAGGGGGTAAGAGTGTACTATGTGAATGCTGCTTTTCAAATACAGGCAAATCTGATTAGATTCACATAAAAAACAGGAGTTTTAGAGAGCCTCTGGCCAATTTCCCTGGAGCTCACAGAGAGGCATAGAGCTAGATTTTGGCAGTCTGAAAGAGAGAGAGGGAGAGATGATGATGAAAGAAGTTGGGACATGCTTACCGGATTTTATTTCCCCTGTCCTGGTTGCAGATGGGCAGTAGATCCAGTAGGACTTTATAGAAGTAGCGCAGGGTAAAGTCGATGCCCATTACTGCTACTGCATAGCCTGGGGCCATCTGAGCGCTAGATGCAAGAGGAAAGGAAGGATACAGGGATGGCGTATTACACACCTCGGTTAGGAAATCCTGTCCTGCTGTAATTACTCATTGCTGGGAAAAAAAAAATTATGTGCTAAATTTTTTTATGATAAGAAAAAATAGCAGACATTGGTTGACTGCGTAACTATTCAGCCCCCCAGTGGGCCAATATTTGGTTGAACAATATCTACAAGACTTCTGGGATATGTCTGCATCGGGAACCTGATATTTTTTTTTACACAGTGTACCTAACGAAGAAAAAAAGTATTCACACATGATACTATCACCATCATGCTTCACTGTGAGGACAGTGTTCAAAGGATGATGAGCAGTATTGAGTTTCCACCAAAGGCAGTGGAGCGGAAGGGAAAATCTCTATGTAATCACTAATATTGGCACCCTTGGTAAATATGAAAGGCTGTTAAAAATTGTCTTTAATGTTTAAGCTTTCAGTCTGCTGTTAAAAAAAAATTAAAATCACAAAAATACTGTTCTCATGTATATCAAACAATTGCAAACACACTTTTACACACTCACACACACACACACACACACACACACACACACACACACACACACACACACACATCTTTATTAAATATAGGTCTGCAACAATTATTGGCAGTCCTATGAATTCAAATGAAAAAAATATATTTGAAGTATATTCCCATTGATATTCTACATGTTTAGTACACCTGGCTGACTAGGAACAGGAAATTGTTCAACCATGACTTCCTGTTTCACCGGGGTATAAATATGAGGTAACACACAGGCCAAATTCCCTTAGTCATTCATAACAATGGGTAAGAAATATAGCTGTGATGTGTGACAAAAAGTTGTTCAAAAGAAAACAGTACAAGCATTGAAAATAGCCATTTCCGCCATCAGGGCAATAATTAAGAAGTTGCAGTCAACTGGAAATGTCATGAATCAAGCTGTAAGAGGACATGTGTCTATATCGTCTCAACACACTTTTTAACAAGAGATCAAAAAGTTGAACAATAAAGACAATTTTTTGCAGCCGTCTATGTTCATATTTACCAAAGGTGCCATTATTAGTGGAGGACACTGTATCTAAACTACAAAAATATTCCAAACAGCTATATAAACACATTACATTTCTATTTTTATTATGCATCAATGTGAGCAACTGTCAAAATAAGTTCTGCATGAGGGAATGTTCCTTGGCCGATAAATGTCCGTTCTGATCCTGACCTCATACGCGTTCATATCCTCTATAAATAATGCATTCCCTCACCTAGAGGCGTGGATGGTGTGGCTGATGGTGACCACATAGCCGGCTCCACCAACATCGAGGTACGGTCCGGTGAAAGTGATCAAACCAGGATTGGCCACAGCATGCAGATACCTATAACAGCAGAAGGTCAAAGGTCAAATCAGTCAATTCAAATTAAAAATGGCTTCCATACTCCAGTCAGTGACCTTATAGTGATGCCAAGGATAGCTTTGAGCTGCACATTTGACTCATTAATTCCCTGTGATCAGGACTGGACAAGGGTGAATTTGAATATTAAAACTGTGAGAAACTTAAAAACCTCAGGTTTACATCTGCAGATAAGATAGCATTAAGAGGAGCAGTGCACAAGAGTCCAATACTCTTTAGTCTGCTGTTCATGACCAGCTCACAGGGCGTCTGGAAGGCTTTTGGTGTTGTGTTAGAGCATGGAGACCTGTGCCCTCAGGCCCTAATCTCACCATTGTCTCCTGGTGGGGTCAAAGGCTTTGTCCATCAGCGAGCCGGGGTAAATCCGCAGCACCCCATTTGGCGTTGCTATGTAACGGCGCACAATGTAGCAGTTCAAGCTGCTCAGCTCCATAAGACTCAGCCATTCGTCTGTCACATGACTGGTTGCCATCACATCGTTCCTGACAGATGACTAGAGAAGAAGAAGAAGAAAAAAAAAAGACAGGTGGGATCCATCAAATCTGTTCAATTATTGAAAGAAATAGAAGAAAACAGGGAAGGAATTTCGGTGGCTAAAGTGTGGAGTGTTCAGGCCCGAGTTAAGAACACATCATCAGAGTTACTACTGCAATGTTTATTTGATTGAAATTCTCCATAACTGGTGGCTGCATGTTTCATGGTGGACAAAATCTATAAACTTCGACAAAGCCAAATTAGCATCGCTGATCAGTAACACCGTTGCCTCCCTTGGCTTTACTGACCTCTGAAGGGCTTTATTGTTTGTATCGCAGTGCAAAAGATCAAAAAATGAAGCAGGCGCTAACTTTTGCAGTTTGAAGCCATGAGATTTTAGATAATACTTTCCAACTTGACTATAATTTACTTGATAAAAAGAGGCGGTGGCACACAGTTAGGAGGCCGGATTAGATGGTACTTTTGCACATTAGTTTTTATACTCTGCAAGTTAGCTAGCTTGCTAGCAACCAACTCAGAGGCTGGCAGGCAAGACAGACCGAACACAAACTATCAGTATGCAAAACTTGATTTTTAGTTGTTTTTATTACACCTGCTTTCGTTTAGAAAAGCTGGATTGTATTTATAACACTGATGAAACCAGACCACTGCAATGCTATGTATAATTAAATTGCAAACTCTACCAAAACTGGGGACTTTTGCAGTTGCCAAATGACACAACTCTTTCACAAATTTCTAGTGTATGTGGGTCCTGGCATAAACTGGACTGCAGCGACGTCCAATTCAGGCGGCAGGGTGTGTGTTTTTATTCAGGACTGCGGGTGGCTGAGGCGTGTTTCATCACGCTTTGGTGTTTGGAAATAATTTCAAATCATAAAAAGCAACTGCATTCCAGCTGTCATGCAAAAATACAAATACAGTCCCAAACAATTTCACACAAACCTTCTTTCAGTCCATCTCGCCAGGTTTTCTTTTTTTTTGTAGGGTGCGTTTGTGTACCTCCAGGCCTGGTTTCAGTAATGTCGTGTGTGCTGTCACTCAGGAGACAGTGATGTGTAACTAAGAACGTGTTTGTGTGTACCTTCAGGCCAGGGTTGGCTATGAGGCGTGTGTTATCACTCAGGTAGGCTGTGTAGTGCTCCACCATGCGCTTGGTCTCTGGCTGACTCAGGTGTTCGTAAGGAGAGGAGAAACTGCCGGCTGATAACATCACGGCTGGGCTCTCTGTGGAGACGAACGCACTTTAAACGGCTTTCACGGAATGATGTAATCATCCACACACGCCAATGATATTCAGTAACATGAATGAGATTATTTTATTTTGAGAAATGTGCAAACATGACCCGGAACTTCCTTTCATATTTCTATATACACTGTAAAAATGAATAGCACATTGATTTCGAGTTAGTGCTTTCCACTGTTCATTTTAACATTTTATCATTAGCTTGTTATGAAAAGAATAACATAACAGCATTATTAACTGTTCTGAAATTCACGAGTTTGATGAAGGCAAATTTACAGAAAGCAGAAATGGTGAAAAGGCTGGCTTTAGAATAGAAAAGGGTCTTGTCTATCTCAGCTATGTAGCTTATTTGGAGAACCAAAGTTATTTTTAGATATGAATAGCTATCAAGTTTAATTTCAGTACGTTCGGTTGATCGACTTCAATGTTTATGAAAAAAAAAAAACATTTGGAACTAATGAAATGGTTTAACATTAAGTTGGTCTTTAGACCACAGTGCTGTTAAACACTTGAATCTGATTGGTTAGAAGGTGATTCATTTTCTCCGACTGTAACTCAAACCACAGGTTTATACTAATACGCCGGTTCTAACGGTATAACAGCTCGTTCCTGGGAACCTGTACAGTGGACACTACATGTAATCAAAAAATTATTTAACAAACATCTAATCATGGATATAGTAAAGTTCTCTGTAAGGAGACAAACATTTATGGAAGGAGTCTCCAGTATCGATGCTTCGAGTGTACATTTTCCACCATGGAAAAAAAGTTAGAGAGGAATAATAAAAAATAAAAAAAAAAACAGAGATGCTGGTGATGGAATAACTGTTTATAGCTGCTATAGCATACGTGATAACTTGTTTCGCTGATGTTTGACAATGTAAAATGTAATAATAAATGGATAAAAAGAATGATGCATCATTCTTTAAGAAATAAACAGTGTCATTGTTGGCAAATTGCTATTGGTATAAGAAGAAGAAAAAGAAACGGCTCACACCACCGCGTCGTCGATTACCTTTTCCTATTACGCCATGTCCTGAAGTGTTTTATACTTTACATGACTAATTGTTAGTTCGTAAAAATAGTGTTGCATAACCCATCTGTGTAATCATAGTCAATTTTGTTAATTGTTCTACACCATTAAATTATTCACCCAGCTGTTATGAGGAAATCAATAACCACACGTGCCTACACACTACAGCACTTTCACGCACAGAATGGGTTTGGTGACCGGCCGAAATCCTAGTAACCGTGTGGTTTCAAGTCTCAGGTTACTTACCCACGGTAGCGAGCTGTTTGAAGTGCAGGCAGGAGCTGGGTTGGCCCAGCAGGTCGAGCCGGTGGTACAAGAGCTTACTGCTGGGAGCTGTGTTCAGGTTCTTCAACTGCTTCACGGGGATCTCAGGCTGAACGTACACTATGCACAGGATGAATGACGTGTCCTGCACCTACACGACGCAAAAAAACAAACAAAAAACAGATTGGAAAAAAAGCAATGAGAATAGTGTGAAAACATTTGCATGATTGATGCTTATGTAAAATCTGATATCTGTGTTACATAGTGTCCCCTGCAGTGTTGGCACCGATGGGACACATTAGGTCAGATGACGCAATATTAAAGTATCCTACTTCTATGCTAGTGCATTTACAGAGAGTAGTATACACACTGAGATCACAAACTCTAGTTGAGAATAAGTAAAGTCACTTTAATGGGAAACATGATTACTCTTTAAATAAAGTTTAAAAAAAAGTTTTTATTCTGAGCCAGAATAATAATAATGATAATAATTTTTAAAAAACCCACTGGAGCTCATAATACAGTCAGCTTGTCTGATAAACGTGCTCTGGCAATAAGACACAAAGGCATTCCTCTTCATATGAAACATGAGGTGGGGGAAGACAGGGTCAGTAAGGTAAGTGGTTCAGCATAGCGACTGAAATATGGTTCTACTTTATGTCTTACTTAAATGCACATTTATATCATATGGCAGACATTGCTATTCGTCATAGGTTCCATCAAAAACATACATCTTCATCCAAGTACAAACAGGTCAGGGTCTAAGAATACGATCAAGCCAAAAAGGAGGAGTTAGTACGAGTTGGGTACAGCACAGTACAGGTTTAAAAAAAAAATTATATATAAATAAATAAAAAAATTGATTTCTCATGACGACTCTGTTGGACAGCTGAGAAATGCAGACATGGCTGAAAACGAAGATTTACATTTTTTGCCAAGCCTACCAATTTAGGTTAACTGGACGAAATACACAGAGTGAGTGCCATAAATGAAGCTGGAGCCTTGTGGAAAAATTGCATGCTGGGAAAAGTTGTAAAAGAACTCAAATATATTATGTGGGAATGTAGATAGAAATTGGGAAGAAACTATGGGGCTCAATCCTTATGCCATCATCTAACCTGACTGGAATGTCATATAAAGTAAACGGAGAGAAAAGAAAAAGAAACGAAGTGCATGGTATGAAGAACACACAGTTGGCAGACGTTTCAGTACCAGTTTCCAAGCGTAGCTGACGTTGTAGGCGTCGCGGCTCGGGTCTCGCAGACGATTCACATGCCAGGACAGAGACGAGTTGATGGGTACAGAGATCACCTGGCTCCCCAGAGGCAAACTGACACAGAACAATACGTGCCATTAATCATCCTATAGCCTTCGATAAAAAGGGTCCCTCCACCTTTTGATAATTATGTTACAAACTGCTTTCATCCTGAAGCGGGCACTCACCTGAGGATGTTTTGGCGAACGGCGGCAAATCCGGGGATGTTCTCATAGTGGATGATGTCTGTGTGTAGAGGGGCCTCGGTCATCAGGTACGGACGAGTCAGAGAAGGGTGCATGAGGGTGAAACCTGACAAAATAATCCAGGAGATTCATGTAAAACTCATTACAATAATTACCCACTAGTCTCGAGAGCAGTTATTTAAATGTAATATATTGCCAGGCTTGAATTCTAGTAAAATGACAGAAGTCTAGTAAAATAATTTCCATATTAGTAAAATGTGCTGCCTGAGGATTTCAATCATCGCTCATTATGATGTGCAATTTTCATACTGGTTTATTTATTGCGTTGTTGTACACAGAGGTGTCAACACTGCTAACCAGAAAATCTTAGCAAGCAGAAAGGAAAATCAATACCATAAAAATCAAAGTCACTCGATTTCCTCCACCAGATGTGCAAGGTGGACGCAAATAGTCCTAAGGCAAAAGCCTGTGACTGTGCGCATTTACCTTTCGCGGTCGAATTAGCAGCAATTCCCAGGTGGCAATTGCTCGAACGGTGGGTCCATTATCATTCAGTCGGCTCGTGCTGAATCAAGTAAAGTTCAGTTTTTAACTGTAGCGTCCCTTCTCTAAGTGAACTAAATGATTTTTATTATTTAAAAAAAAAAACTGAACGATGGTGGGGGCGGTGCCGCTACTGGCAATGATGTAATCGATGTGCGGCACAAACACCAGTAACACCAGCTATCACTGCGAGCCTAGTTCAAAACTTTGTGCTTTCTGCATGCTGAAGTCGGACATTTAGCTCACTGAAGTGGCCTGTGATATGAGTGAGAAACATAAAAGTTTCAAAACCCCCATCTCATCAGGGTAGACTTAGTCTTTTTCTGATAGGAGGGAAGGCTTTAATACTGTAAAAGCAGCCAAAAAAACCTCTCAAAACCTTACCACAGCTTAGCCACCTTATCGCCACGTGGAGAGGAATATCTGTGCACACGCAGTCCATTTCCTTCGAGGACAGAGTGGAACCGGCGATGCGTAAGGGACGATCGCTTAATTATGAGCAATGAACAATCTTCACAACTGTAGCCAAAACTTGATAAAGATCCGAATTTGGCATTTTTGAACATAGAGAGTTCATAAAGTGTCCAACATTCCACACGTCGTTTTTTTTCTCTCGCTTAAATAAGCGCATCATCTGGGCACTTCTTCTTGGTGGAATTTTCAGTGTGAACACACTACTCACATAATCTATACTTCAAAATGACGTAGAATAGTGCCTAAGAATGTGATTTGGGATGCACCTATTGTTAATAAAAAGCATACACCCACCCCTCCTCCCTGCCTTTTTCCCACAAACTAAGAGAGCACACTCATAACCTCCTAGACTGAAGCTCTTAAATTCTCTGGCCAAAATTCCCTCAAAGGAAACCAAACTGCAAATGTATCCAACTTATACATCTTGCATCCTTTCACCTTCATAAACCGTCTTTTCTACTGGCTCAACCTCACTCGCATTTGTTCTGAATACTGCTTTATTAGAAAAAGCTGAAAAAAACCTTGTATCGCTGTAGCAGGGGGTCGAAAACAGCAAACGGTACAGCTTTCACAACATAGATCCTGGTACCTCTGTATATACTCATACTTGCAGAGTACCACCCTGTTTCTAAATGCCTTCTTACGTTCTAGACAAAAGGCAAAATGCTTTGGGAGGCATAAGAGGTTCAACCAGTAAAACTACATATACACTCATCATACAGTCATTATCTTATGACGCCTATGTAATTTGCACTATTTCGATTCACGTCAAGCCATATTCTTCACTGTATTGTACACGACGAGTTCACAACACTTCTCTTCGTACGATGCTATTTCGAGAAGTTTAACGCATTCTGTATGTAGAAATATTGTTCACACATAGGAGATTGGTTCTATTTGGATCCTTGCGACATTCTCAAAACACGTGGCAATAAACCTTGAATCTGACAACGCTTAATCGCAACACGCCGCTTGATAAAGGAGCTTTTAATCCTCAGTGCCGTGCCATGGATAGGGTTCACAGTGCATTTAGTGAGCAGCTGGAGACGGCAGGTGCAGCATCCTCTCACCCAGAGAGCGGTGCTTCGGTTTCCTCAAGAGATCACATGCTTTGTTAGTGTCGTTAGTGGAAATGAGATTGAACACTAATAAGCACCACTTATTTTTGCACATTTATTCACTTTAGTTCATCCTAAATCTGGAAACTTGTTGATTTAGGGATCTAAGAACTCAGCGATGATTATTACAAATGCATTTTTAAACGATAACTTAGTTGGCGCTAATCTGCGATAAACACTATGCAGCAGAGCGCATAAAAATGCGTCATTGTTGACGTTTTGTATTAAGAAGATTTTCTTTTGCATTTAATTCTTTGACAGCCAGAGGTAAAGCTGTTACTTTAGGTTTTCCACCACAGGAAAGACTTCAGAACAGGGAATTGTGGTTTCTTGGTAAAATGACAAGCTGCATTTTGTTGTCCTATTAATGTCAAGAGAATTAAATAATTATAATAATAATAAAAGAGAGATACTGGATAACAGGGACCAACACTGTACCAGAGAAAATATGCAACTGATAAAAAGAATAATGTATCATTCATTAATAAATAAAATTGTTAGTGCTGGAAAACTGCTGTGGTAGAAGTGTTATAGAACATTTTCAGACATGCTGTTATAGGAATCGCAGCACACGTCCTGTTGTGTTATATTCCTTAATTTAGTGGATCTCAACCAGAGGGGCACAAATTGTTTTCAAGAAAAAAAACAAACACAGACAGGGCATCATCTGGGTACTCAGTGTATTTTATTGCGTTTCAAATAGAATGTAAACCCACATTCTCTCTGCCTCTGAATTTTCTTTTTGCTGGGGAGAGGCAGAGCTTAGGCTGCCTTTTATCTCGCAGTCAGTGCAGAACAGTGTTGCGACTTTTCAGACGTCTTTAGCGACATTTTTGCAACCCAAAAAAAAAAAAAAAGTACCTAGCGACTTTTTGGACAAACCTTTGCGACTTTCCAAATGTCACCAGTACTGTCCTGCAAGCGTGAGGGCTTGCTTTCCCACTGCACTCACAACTCTCTCTGCGTCTGCTCTGTTCAGTGAGAGGCTGAGAGCCGGAGCAGCACATCCCGGTGATCGCACGGCAGCTGACACATGAATGTAAAAAGAAGCAAGCGCAGGTGTCCCACTGATTGATTTAACAATGTCATGGATAACGAGACGAGCCCTTCGTCTCAATTTACATTATTTGTATTCGAATGTTTTTTAGAGCGCAAGACGAATGGACTGCAATGTGTTACATGTAAAATAGTCCACGTTATTACAGCCTAGTTCTTTTGTTCAAAGTAGTTCTAGTGTTCAGAAACATTTTACATCATTCATGTTGCATACCTGTCCGTTACATAGCTTTATAAAAGTTATTTTAAAAAATAATAAAAGTTATGAAAAGTAATTAAAGTACAAAAAAAAATATCTATGTATCTATCCATCAAAACAGATTATAGATTAGGTTTTT
>JAOUWY010000030.1:25252056-25262772 GCA_025728095.1 Prietella phreatophila
GTGCTGTGAAAAAGTATTTGATTTCTGATTTCTTCTGTTTTTGTGTATATATCATACTAGATAGTTTCAGAGCCACATCACCTATGTGAAAAACTAATTGCCCCCTTACACTTAAAATCTGTGTTGGCACCTTTAGCAGCAATAACTGCAACCAAAGTCTTCCGATAAATGGAGATCAGTCGTTCACTTACTTCTAAGACTAGGATTTACTCGTGTACTATGGCCCGTTTTTGCATAATCCAGTTGCACTTGAGATTCAATTTATGGACCGAAGAGAGCAGAATTCACTGACGAACGCACAACCGGCATGGTGCTGGCATGCAGATGTATGGACACTTTTTGGAACACCCTGTAGAATCAGCCTTCCTGTTTTAGTGAAGTGACAGTGTATTTTACATTTATAATAATTAAATAAATATTAAGGGACAAATACTTTTCAAATGGGTATGTTTTTTATTCAGAATAACGTATAGACATTACAGTTCTAACATCTCATTCTTGCAATTGTAAAGTACACAGCACAGTAAAAGTACAATTTAACCAAAAAGTCACAATAGAGGTACACATGAATGAAGTTCTAGTGAGTGAAATGTTAATTTGCTATGAGATCCTGTTTTACCCTGGGCTATACATAACATAATACTGCATACATTCATTCATTCATCTTCAGTAAACACTTTATCCTGGTCAGAGTTGCAGTGAATCCGGAGCCTATCCCAGTAACATTGTGTATAAGACAGGGACACACCCTGGCTGGGATGCCAGTTCAATGCAGGGCACCATTCACACATCCATTCACACCTAGGGGCAATTTAGCATAGCTAATCGACCTACTTGCCTGGTTTTGGGAGGTGGTGGGAAACCGGAGAACCCGGAGGAAACCCACACAGACACAGGGAGAACAGACTGCAGTTCACTAAGGAGGAAATAAGATTAGGTTACATTCTTCTCAAAGGTCTTTGTGTGCCTTAATTTAGTTTGGGGTACTGTGGATAGATTATAGGTATATAAAGAACAGAGTAAAGACATTCAGATGGTAAAAATGGCCCATGATGAGGCCCCTTTGGGCCCCTTCTTTTATCCTCAGGCAGAGACCGTCTGAGTGGAAACAGGCTGAATCGGCGCGAGCGAGAGATTGAAAGAGACAGAGAGAGAGCGAGAGAGAGCGAGAGAGAGAGGGCACGGAAACAAGACAGAGTAACAAGCAAAAAACAGTAGATAAGAACAGAGCGAGGGGTTCGGGTCAAACAAGAGGTACAGGCAAAGGTTTGAAAAGACAGGATGAGGGAAGGGGGTGGACATACCACTTTACCCCCAAACCCCCAAAACATATGGAACACATTAAAGTGCATTATGGTGTTCTTCCTCTCTTAGAGGGGTGAGGAGATGGATGGCCTTCTCCCCCTTCAATGCCAAAAGAGTTGTGAGTTTAGAGACTCCTATTTTTCTGCATCTATAATCCTCAAGCTCAGAGACTCCTATCTTTCTGCATCTCTCAGCCTTTCATGGTTTTATCTGTCTCTGTGACTGTATAAAAACACTGGCATTCAATTTACAGCTGAGCTCAGCTTTTCATCTGAATACAGTCACTTAAAAAACAACAAAAAAAAAAACCCTTACACTTACTTATCAAAAGTGAGTTACCTTGGTCGTAATGTATTCTCCGGATCTTTCAACAAACCTTGAAAGTTTTTTGCACTGCTGCTCTGACTTGGCAAAAAAAATGTTGGCAAAAAAAAGTAAGAAAAAAAAAGCAAGACACATGACACACATCATGTGACATTTTGACCCAGACTCTGCTTTCTTTCTCTGGGTCTAGGCTGAGACATTTAGACTATGAGAAATGAAAGAATGCTATTCACTTATGGATTTTATTTTAATAATCAATCCAAATCAGAGTGCTTCTCTGAATGAGGTGTGGTGGTGCAGCATAGTGTTTTCACGGCATAATGATCGAACTCAAAGGTGACTGGATAATAGCTGATGAGAAGAAAAGATTAGCTAGAGAAGAGAAATCCTTAAATGTACAGTTTGCACCATGGCAAACTGTAGAAACATAAATACATATTGACTTTCCATCACATAAAAGAAAGGGAGTTGCTCCATTTTCAAAAAAGAAATTTGTTGAAATTTGACATAAGGTCAGTTCTGTGGAAGAAATACATGTGATATTACTTTTCACAGTAGAATAATTTTGCTGTAGAAAATATCTTATTTGTAATTTTTATTTAAAATGTGTTTGAAGTCAACAGATAGAATTAGTTTTTCCACCCAAAGGCTTTTCATTTCACAAAAATTTATGCGTGAAAATACATCACTATTTCACTATTTACATTGACATTTATTCATTTAGCAGACGCTTTTATCCAAATGAGGAAATTATCAAGCAGAGGACAATACAAGTAGTGCTACAATACAAGATTTTATATTAAGTTGTAGAGAAGCAAAGTGCGCAGAGTAAAGGTGTAAGAGACAGAGTAATTATCATTATTATTATTATTATGATTATTATTTTTATTTTTTTTTAAATAATGTGGGGGTTGGTGTTTTAGGGGTTAGTTAAGTGATCATGGAAGAGGTGGTCTTTAGCTCTTTCTTGAAGATAGTGACAGATTCTGCGGTCCAGATTGAGGTCAGAAGTTCATTCCACCACTGACAGACAGATAGGGTGAAAGTTCTGGATAATGACCTTGAGCCACGGTGAGTAGGTACTACTAAGCGTCGGTCGTTAATCGATCGCAGATTGCGTTAGGGAATGTAAGCCTCAAGGAGAGTGTTGAGGTAGGGGGTAGTCGCTGTTCCAGACAAGGTCTTGTTGGTGAACATCAAGGCCTTGAATTTGATACGGGCGGCTATAGGAAGCCAGTGGTGGAGAGAGAGAGGGGTGTGACATGGGTTCTTTTGGGATGGTTAGTAGCTGTGTCGCTTGTTCGGTGAGATACGGTCTGATTTTCTCGATGTTGTACAGGATGAATCTACAGGATCGTGCAGGATGTGAAAATATACTTCTATCCAACAAAATAACGTACAAGGGTGTCAGAACATTATCTTTATCCAATATAAAAAGTCAATCAATGTAGAAATATTGTGATTGTCTCATCTAACAGAAAAAATAGATCTTTCTTAAAAAAGCAAAAAACAAAACAAGTTTTGAATAAACGTGTTAACAATGGGGAGCATATGGTTTCTTCTATGAACCAAAAGTGAGCTCCAGCACCTACATACCTTGACATTGGAACACTTTGTCTATCCACAATTGGAAAAGCTGGATATCATGTTTCAGCATGATGGAGCACCACCACATGCGGCCTTGATCGTTCATGAGTCTCTGAAATAGACATTCTTGAAAAAGTGAATTGGCCAGGAACGTGCCATTGGTCATGTGATATCACACCCTGTGATTTTTTTCATTGGGCATTTGTCAAAGATGTGTGTTCAACCCTCACTGATGATCTGAAGGCAAGAAAACTTTGCTATGCTATTAAAAAAGAATTTATGTGGATATGTTGCAGCATATATGGCAGCATTGGGATTATCACCTGGATGTTTTGAACATCACTAACGGTGCTCATAATGAATGTTTGTAACTTTGTTACTTTGAGAAAAAAAAACATGTATGGTTTGTGTCTAAATTTTATTGGAACGGTAATTCAATGCTGTAAGAATTACAGTTACAATTCTAAAATCAAATGTAAAAAAACCCATAATAAAAGTATAATAACAATAATCCATGACATTTTTATATTTATTCTGTTTCTGACTTTTAACAGACAGTTTTAATGATAAAGATATCAATATGCTTTATAGACTTGCATACAATTAAATAAAGTTATATTTTTTGTAGATTCTTTATTTAATATTGTTACTACTACTACTACTATTGTTTTTTTTTTGGTTTTTTTAGTAATGTTTTTTTATTTATTTATTTTTACATATAAATAGGTCTTTCCAAATACCTGTTACTATCTTACTTTGGATCACTTGCTGCTTTTAAAATGTTAACCCATTATCTTGGCTCTGAATCGCCACTGTAAATATGATGACGCACAATTCCCAGGAAACAACACCAGTATATTCCGCACTCTTGTAACTACATACTTTCACAATTAGCTACACTGTAGTAATTAGATTTATAGAAGTTGTTCAGTGTTTACTGTGTTTAATGGTTCTCTACCTTGCCACCTTGACCAGGTGTTGCTCTGTTGTTGGAGAAAGTCTTAATCTCAATGGGATAATAAATAAAAATACAAGATGCAGTATGAATGTTCCATATGAAAATGACTCTCCACTGCATCCACAGTAAGTATTTTGGCTAAACGACGTTCAGGTCAGTTAAGAGTCAGATTCAGCTACCCAGGTGAATATGTTAGTCATTGTAAAACTCAGGAGTTAATATGAGAGCAAACATGAACGCCTGAGGCCAGAGTGGAAGATGATTGACTATTTGAGGAAACTGAGACGGCTTTTTGTTCCTATTCTCTCTCCAGGTCAAGGACGTCAGACCCAGACAGTGTCCTCTTTTATCCAGAGGTCAAACATAGAGTAACCTATAACAACAGTTCACATGGCCTAACAACTGAGGGTTCGTCTTGTTCTTGGGTGTGTGTGTGGGTGTGTTTGTGTGTGGGACGGGTGAGGTGGGGGTGTACCTGCTTACTTATCCCATTTCTCCTTTCAGCCTTTCATCTCGGCACAAAGCCTAGTCAGTCGTCACATTGCCTTTGATTGTCCATGTCTCTGTTATGAATCTTGGATCACTGTCTTCCAGCGTACAATACAGCGGATTTTAGATTTCTGCTGCTTACGTGACTGGTGACATATACAGGCAAGATTCATGTGATTTATTATTACAGATAATTTGGAGATTAAGAGATTTAGAGATTAATCTGTTTGTATAGTCTCTGTTTCAGACACTCCACCCATGGCTTAAAGTGCTCCTGATCTCTTTTGTATGCTTACAATGTCACTCAAACAGCCTCTTGGTCATGTTCAGTGACTAAAAGTACTACACTCTATGGCTTGCAAGACTAGAGTTCATGTAGTACATTTACAAAAGTGATTTCTTTTCTTGGGGCTCAGTGGATAAGGTTCAGTTAGTGAAGCAAAGGTTGTGAGTTCAAATCTCAGGAGTGCCAGAGTGTTACTGTTGGGCCCCTTTAACTGCATGTACATCTACTTTTTTGTATTGTGCCTCACTTGTAAGCTGAATTAAAACAGGCGAATGAAGGAAAACAACATTTCTTTGTCGGATTAAATCTGCTTTTTGCATTTTAGACAAAAAACACTGCAATCAAGACGATCATTTTTTTGGAGGATGGAGTCTGCAATGCATATGTCATTTTATACTGTGCAAAAGTCTTAGGTGCATGCAAAGAAAGGCTGTAGAGCAAGGATGCTTTTAAAATTAAACAAATTAAATCTTCATATATATAAACAAAAAACATACTATAAAGAGCAATAAACAGTAATAAATGAAACAAAGGCAATATTTGGTGTGACGACCCTTTGCTTAAAAAAGTAGTCTGAGGTAGAGTTAGTGCCGTTTTATAATTAAATGATCTGTAAGTGTTATTGAGCATCTTGCAGAACCAGCCACGATTCTTCTGGAGACTTTGATTGTCGCACTCGCTTCTTATTTCTGCAGCAAAAAACACAGCAGACTTCATTGTATTGTGTGGTTTTGTTTTGTTTTTTGTCTGAAAAGCGATCTCTTATGTCATATGCTGCTTTCTTCACTGACATACAAACATTTTTCTGTAATATTTCATTTTGTGCTGGAAAACCAATGTTTGGAAATATAAAAGACTGTTTTTGTACTGACTCGAACATTTAATAAATATCATAAAGTTTGTTCTAAAATGAAAAAGTGGGGCAAAGACTTCTGCATAGTGCTGTATACATGAAACAACAGGTCAGACTATCAGACTCAAGAATATAACAACATGATAATTCATGAATATAAACTCTTAATAATTTAATTTAACACCTTAATGTTTAAAAAAAATTAGTTCTGTAACAGTTTTATGTATAATTTCTGTCACATAAAGAGTATAATACGATCAAAGTACTGATTTTGCCTCAATCTATTTGTTAAAGTAATCATAAAGTAAGGAATAAAATACTTCAGTAATTCTGTTATAGGAAAATAATCAGTGATGGAGTGATGTCATGTGGCAATTACTCTTAGCACCCTGAAGTGGATTATTTTCCTATAACAGCATGTTCCAAAGAGTTTTATTCCTCTTATACCACAGCAATTTGATAACTAATACATTTTGTATTAATTCCTGGTTTTATAACTTATGTTATAGCAGCTGTAAACAGTTGTATCCTTACCAGCCAGTCTTTTTCTCGCTCTCGAAGTAATTAAGACACACACACAAAAATGCAACTTGTCACGTTACCAAGGAATGGAACGCTACTGAACTTTACAAAGCGCTACAACTGGAGACTCCTTATATAAATGTTAAATAAACGTTTCCTCACAGAAAACTTCACGGCATCATATATACATCTGACACATTTTTAACATGTAAGATAGTGTGATTATTAGGCTTAGATTATGTAGCAAGTCTCTGCTTGCTTCACCAGACCATGGTGAATTAGCTGAGTAGTGAAATGATAACTATATAATATAAACCTGTGATTTGCTTAGCAAATCTTTTGGGAACTACTTTTAGTGCTGCTGTTATTTAAAGGATAATCCACAGCCAGGTCTGCGTTACGTGATTTTAATGCACGACGTGGAGGCAGAGAACCACCTGACACTTTGTGTTAGATCTAGAATTCACAGTAGTAGTAAAGTAGTGCGCTAAGATTACATTTATTTGAATGGATTATAATGAATAGTTATGAGCAATAAAGAGATAGATTGTACATGTGTGAATTACCGTGTTACTTTGGTTACAATGGTTTTTAGGCAGTGCATTCATTTAGAACGGTGATTAAACTGCCTGGAAATTCCTGTGCATTATATGGTTTGAAGACACACTTTCCAGCCAATCAGAATCGAGTATTCAGACAGACCATGGTTACAAAGAACGTTTATCAACATCTTCTGACTAATACGTTTTCAGAATTTGGCAGCACTGTGGTGTAATACAAAGGTTATTTAAAATGACCTTGTTTTTACTTCTAGAAGATTCAATGAAGAATTTTTCAGTAGTTCATACACAGACACAGTCATACACTGATCTGAGTAACCCGCAGGACCCCGAGTCTCGTCAGTTCATGATCCTCTCCTCAGCTCGGGCTTCTCCCCGAGGGAAACTGCTGTCATAAGTGTAGAGGTCTCAAGTTGACCGTGACATGATTTACAGTACCAACATAATAGAAAAAATAAGAAGGACTATACAAAGCACTGTGTTGCAAGCCAAAAAAGAAAAAAGAAAAGAAAAGAGACTGCCATGTCAACAGTCTACATGCTTGTGCCATTTCAGACATGGAGAGAATTCATCGAGAAGGGTTTGATCATATGTCACATGACATGGATGGCCTGGTTCAATAGCACGGCTCAATTCTGAATGAGATATAGAAAAATAATAAGCGACATTGAGACTGAAACGCAGGGAGTGAAAACCAGGGAGTGTCATGTGGAACATGAAAGGCACAAATCATGTCAGTGGGTGATTAAGAGTCAGTCAGTCAGCAAGCAGCATCTGCTTTCTCTTGCGCCAATTACCCATCTCCCTCTCAGAGCCATGGCCTTTCATGGGATTTGGGAGTTACTTGACTCTCCATATTTCCCTCTCTCTCTCTCTCTCCTTCCTCATGACTACATGTCAGCCATAGATCACAGATATACATATATCAGGCTAAAATGAAGCTTATTAAAGAAAATACACTCATGCAGCTTGGAGAATCTAAACATACCGTGGCTTGGGCATCATTTCTTTTTGAAAACGTAATCTATATTATATTTCACCTGGGAGAGAATTACGGTGTCAAAAGAATGTGGATCTCATTTCCTGTAGACTGTATAGAACCGATGTTGAACAGTGTATCCTGCATGCTGGCGTCTTTTCATAGAAGGCAGTGAAGGTGGGTTACATCAACAAGGATTCAGATTAGAGTCTAGAGCTAATCCTTCATGGGACGCCAATCCATCACAAAGCAACATGCACACACATTCGCACGCTCAGTTACAACTAGGGGCGATTTAGCATTGCCAGTCCACCTACAGTTGAGACCATACGTTTACAGTGGCGCTTGAGAGCTTGTGAACCATTTAGAATTTTCTATATATCTGCATAAATATGGCCTAAAACATAATCAGAATGTCAGACAAGTCCTAAAAGAAGATTAAGAGAACCCAATTAAACAAATGAGACAAAAATATTATATTTGGTCATTTATTTATTGAGGAAAATGATCCAATATTACATATCTGTGAGTGGCAAACATATGTGATCCTTTGCTTTCAATAACTGGTGTGTCCTCCATGTGTAGGAATAACTGCAACTAAATGTTTCCGGTAACTGTTGATCAGTCCTGCGCATGGGCTTGGAGGAATTTCAGCCCGTTCCTCAGTACAGAACACCTTCATCTCAGTGATATTGGTGGGTTTCCACACATGAACTGCTTGCTTCAGGTCATTCCACAACATTTCTATTGGATTAAGATGAGGACTTTGACTTCTAAAACACTAACTTTATTCTTCTTTAACCATTATTTGATAGAACGACTTGTGTGCTTAGTGTCATTGACCCACTTTCTCTTGAGATTAAGATCACGGAAAGATTTCCTGACATTTTTCTTTAGAATTCACTGGAATAATTCAGAATTCATTGTTCCATCAATCGTCCCAGCTCTGATGCAGCAAAACAGGCCCAAACCATGATACTACCCCCACCATGTTTCACAAATGGGATAACGTTCTTATGCTGGAATGCAGTGTTTTCCTTTCTCCAAGCATATCACTACTCATTAAAAAAAAAAAATCTATTTTGGTCTCATCTATCCACAAAACAGTTTTGTTTTGTAGATGGATGAAAAGGCAACACATTACATTAAGAGCCAGGGGGGTGTAAACTTTTGAACAAGGTGATCAGTGTAAATTATTTTGTCTTCTGGGAAACTTGTAAATGTCTTATGTAGCTTCTGAAGGGCAGGGGTAAATGGGAAACAAAAATATCTTTAAACAATCTTTAAAGATCTTTATGCCTTCTTGAGCATAGACATGGGGAGAACATGCGAAACTTCACACAGACAGTAACCCAAGCTCAGGATCACACCAGGGAGCTTTGTGGAAACAGCTCCTGTTACTCCTGGAATCAGTAATCCTAGATACAACCCATCAAACATATAGTATGTTGCCATTTCAGAAATTTAAACCTTCATACACGAGTTGAAAGATTAAAATGAATCCATGAAATTTGGACCCGAGTTTAATGTAATGAAGCAGCAGGTTTAGTATTAATCTAGGTTTGTGTAAAACTATCACGAGGATTAAAGGATGTCTAGAATACAACCCGAGTACCACAGGACTGTTTGTTAAACTTGTTTCATTTCAGATTAAATCTAAATTGTTTTGTAGTGCTGTGAGGACGCCCACATGCCAAGGTATAAAAAATAAAAAATCTAATAAAATCAATCAACACAATTTTATGACATTGTGTAAAGTAGTTGTTTCAGGTCTCATGCCAGGACAACGATTATGCACCAAATTCACAGATGTGCTGAAACATCCATTCACATGTCAAAGCTTTAATGCACGTTTAATATAAGAGGAATATAAGGACCTGTCTCATATTAATCTCTAGACAATTCTGCATTTCACAGTTGGAAAGCAATGACCTAATGACCATGAATAAATAACCCGTCCTTATAGCAGTTGTGCAGGTAATTACATTAACAGACATACAAACACCTGTGAGATGACAGATCGGGTTGGTTTCCTCGCTCTGCATTCCAGCCTGACTGGTCATTTCTTCACCGGTTCCAGATAAGCAACGCTGGAAACCGTAGAGCAGAACTGATCAAAAACATTCCCAACATCAAAGTCTTTTCCTTCTCTGAGCCAGGATTGTGTTCGTGTGTGTGTGTGTGTGTGTGTGTGTGTGTGTGTGCTTTTAATCATCTCTCCATATGCACAACATTACTCTTCTATTGCTTTGGCAAACACGCATGACTTGTGTTCTTTTCTTTAAGGAAGGATTTGTGGACATGAAGGACTTTTGTTTATTGAAAGACAAGGACAAGCTTTTCAAGGTACCTTTGAAGTGTGAGTTAATGAAGAGCAATATAATCTAAACCATACTCTCTCTCTCACACACACACACGTATGTTTGTCTTACTATATTTTGTTAGGACCTTCCATTGACAATTATTAATGCAGATAATTAACACTAACCTAAACATAATATCTAAACATCATAATCTTAACCTTAGTAAACAAAAGCAAACAATATTGCTCTCATATAGTATTCTTATTATTTTTTAAATAAAACCTGCACAAAAAACACAAAAACAAACAGTTTTCCTTATGGTGACCAGCCAAATGTCCCCACAAAGTCAAAATGGACCGAAATCAGCTGCTTGTGCAGTCGATTTGGTCCCCATTGAGATATTAAAACATGCACAGTTGCATGCACACACACACACACACACACACACACACACACACACACACACACACAATCACTGGTTACTATCTCTGTGTGCCAAACCAACCTAGACACCAGCTCAGTCAATAAAGCCTGTCCATTTCAAAAACTT
>JAOUWY010000030.1:25309020-25321003 GCA_025728095.1 Prietella phreatophila
AAGGTTGGGATGGACTCATGGCAAGGACATCACATACACGACACAGTGTATGTGACCAACCGAGAACTGGATGTCCACAAACATCCACTGATAAAGGCACAACTGAGTTGGTGCTCGACCATTAAACCCATTAGAATGGACTGATGGTGCCCAGTGTATCAAGACTATGTGACCCCCTGAACAATGAGTGCATTAATATGAACCTATGAAGCTGGATCTACTACTCAAAGTAATTAATTAACATCAAGCAGATGTGAAAATACATGTAATGTCATATAAATAACATTAACGTATGAATCATTTTATATAAAAAAAAAAATCGACAATGTAATATTAATGAATTCAATAGCACGTCACTTTTACTCTGCCATTGTAATCATTTAATAAAGCGTCACTTTTCTCCGTTGCTGTACGCATCAAGGCCTTGAATTTCATGCGGGCGGCTACAGGAGGCCAGTGGAAGGAGATGAAGTTTTTATTTCATACCTTAATCCAATTAAGGTCATATTCAAAGTAAACACAAATCGAATTAAGACGTGTGGAGTACTCCTGTTTTAGTCACGTTATCGACATGTATTACAGACATGTATACACCTTAATCACATTATTAACGTCATGTGGGAGTTTTCACCGCATTTTGCGACAGCACACGTACACACACGGCAGTGCTCAACCGTTTCACGGCAAACAAGAGAGCACAGCTACGTCCCAAACCACATACTTTCCCACTATAGGAATATAGTAGACGAAATACATGCATCTCGTCTACTATATAGGCGGTAAGTACGCGGTTTGGGACGCAGCCCACAACTTCAAGCAGTCATTTATTTGCATGTACAGCATGACACATAATTAACCGCACTTGAAGCATTCGTAATTTTTTTTTTAATAAAAACACCCAAAATTCTACGAAGACGAACTGTATGATGATATGTGAAATTCTAGAGGGACGTTGGATGGCGTGACGTAGGAATGTAATGACGTGTGCTGTTAATCGCTCTATGTTCTATAACATGTAAAACGGGAACATGAAAGGAGTATACTAAAAGCGACTCATGTAAACACCTTAATCAGAATATTGTCTTATTCAGAATAAGGTCAATAATTAGATTACTGCTGTCCATCTAAACGTATTTACTGTCTCATTAACCATCACATCAGAGAATCATGTGTTTGTTCATGTCAATGTTTAAATCTGAGCCTCATCACAAGCATTTCAATGCCCAGTGTTCCCAGTGAACCTGTGTGAATGACAAGTAAACGCCTATTGACTCATTTCCTGCTTTTAGATGCACAGAGTAACTTTGTCATCTGCAGCTCACACAGCTTAGACAACTGTGTATATATACAGACAGTGCATGTGGTAGTGTTAATTAGGTGTTAATTTGCCATTAAAAGCAGTGTTTGCAGTGCTCTGCTGTTATGCATCCACATCCGTCACAGCAGGAAAATAAAACTCCGTGTTAACACGTTTGACTCTCAGTTTAGAAATCTGTCAAACAGCACCATCATGTTTTGTTATGAGAACGACAGATTAAAAAAAACATTTCACTTCATTCATCTGGGGTTGATGCACAGTGCCAGCTGTGTAGAGAAGTGTGTAGATACATGGAATGTGTGTTAGTGTTAGAGACACACTGCTGAAAGAACGCAGAAGTGGCACTGCGTTAATTGGGTGCTAATTTACCGTTAAACTTGGCTGCTTTTACAGGCTTGTAATGAGCTGCTACTATATACCCACACCTGTTAATGCCAGTGATTACACTGAAGTGTCTCACACACACACACACACACACGATTCACTGTAGAACAGGCTTGCAGCTGTGTGGGGAACAGGTGGTGTAAAGCTCTCTACAGCTACTGAGCTATAACTGTACATAAAGCTCATTAATGTAGTGTGTGTACGATCACATTTCATTACTTTGTGCCAAGCGATTACACGGAGCACTCTGATTAGAAATAAACATTACGTTAATCCTTCTTTAATCGTCCTTGTTGTTCAGAATTCAGATTGCCCGAGGACCATTTAACTTTTTTTTTTGCTTGTCCCATCAGTCTTTCTTTCTGTCCATCTTTCCAACACATTTTCCTTTCTTTTTTAAATTTAATTTTAACACACTGAATATATGCATATCCATGGATAAAATGATTTAATATGACTTCCTATTAGGGTTGGGACATATGACGAACAATATAATACTGATATTGTGATAAACCGCACCATTTTATGCAGCACCTTTAGAACACTAAAGGGACATGGATTGGCTTGTCTAGGCTGAGTGGAGACACTAGTACCCAGTGACCAGGTCTACAGTGACGTATGGTATTATTGTTCCAGTATCATTTTTGCTGAACGTTTCACCTTCTTCAAATCCAAAAATCAGTGAAAACTGCATTTTGTCCCAAAACGAGTCTTTCTGCCAAACACACTACTTTAAGACTTTAACAATGACTACATTTACATTCGGGTTGCAGTCATATTCCGAATATGATGTTTATATGCGAACAAGCATTGGAATATTCCTGTATACATGATTGTAAGTACATCTGAGTTGCCATTCCTAAATACCTAGCCTACAGCTAAGCATCTGTTAGCACCCACAATTCCTTACATACAGAGCATGCACATATATCACCTTTCAGGGGATTTTCTAAATAAAGGTGTTCACATGCAACAAATTTCCAATGAAAACAATCATACTTCACAGGTGGGGATCAGAATTTGTGGAATCAGAATATTGCCTTAATTTGAATCGACTGCAGCAATGCGTGACGTGATATCAATCTGAATACTGCCAAATTCTGACTAATATCAGGTCATTGTTGTTAGTCCATCGGTGTCGATGAGGACCATTTAAGTCATCTAATCACTTGGGAGGTGGGTCCGGAGATGGCTGATCAATCCAATCCGGGCCTGGAAAAGTCTGTTGCAGTGAGAACAAGGATATGCAGGTTGCTGACTGGCAGATGTGTTCCTGCTATTCCTGAATTTGCGCAGAGCATTTTTTTCAGCTGCATCTGCCAGCCTTTTCTGCTCGAAGGCTGCCGCACCGGCATTGATTTGACTGCGCCAAGCAGATCTATCAGCAGCTACACTCTCCGAACTTATATTAATGTGCATGTAAACGTAGTCAATGTAGAAAGGTTTTTATTTGTTACTTTCTATCCATGGCTTGGCTATTTTCCTGCAAAGAGCATGTTCGGTAAGGAGCCGGGTTAACAGGTCAAAACCTTGTTAGCTTCATGATTTGAGGAAAGTTTGTGGATAGTTACATGCCATTGCTAAACAGACCTAAGCTCAATAAATATGGTTTATGACCAGCTGTAGGCTGCTGAAATGTTTACGATGCTCCTGTGTCATAACATCATCAAACCAGAGAACAGCACTTATACACACACTGTACAGATGACAGTAGACCAACATTTTTAAATGTTTACATACCCTATGGAAAAAAAAAGACATTAAAAATGAAATTTAGCCAGCAGCTCAGAACTGACTAAAATAATCAATGATTAATTCCCTACTGATGTAAATACGAGTAATGAAATGACAAATCAGGCTTGTGTTTAAATGCCATGAATTTTTTTTCATGAAAGTGATGAGTCAAGTGAGAATTCATTTCCGATTTTAATCTTATAACTCACTAAAGACTGTCAATGGGTAGACTGTTAATGTAAATTGATCATATTTCTAGCCTCACTGCACTGGCTCCTGATGAAATCTAGAGTTGATTGCAAAATTCTTCCATTTGTTTGTAAGGCACTGCACAAAATGGCGCCTGACAACATCGGAGATCTCCTTCAGCCATACACTGCCCCTAGGTCTCGAAGATCACGTTGTCAACTTCTGTTATCTGTTCCTCGTTCTACCTTAAAAAGCTCTACCTTTTAACATCATTATTTAATTTTTTAAAATTATTATTTTGCTTTTGATTAATTTAAATGTATTGTTGTCTTTGTTGCAATTATCTCTGGATACTACATTTCTTATTGTACAGCACTCTGGGTAAACTTTTGTTGTGTTAAATGTGCTCTATAAATAAAGTTTGACTTGACTTCTGATTGATATACATATAAAACAGAAAAAAAAAATTCATTTATGGTAATCTGTAGTTTTCAAAACTATATATAGTAAAAAAATGACTAAATGTGACCATGTCATGCGTTTTCCCAGGTCACCACACACATATATCATCAGGTTACATAGTGTATTGTGATGTGTTTAATTGATGTGATATGATACTTTTGATACATCGCCCACTCCTAATGCCCATTATGAATAAAGAGATGCCAGATATCTCAACAATGAAACTAACTGAGAACAGGAATGGAAAAAATACAGCGATCAGGGAGTGTTGGGCGGATGGGGAGTGAGAGAGAGAGAGAGAGAGCGCGCGAGAGAGCGAGAGGGTTAACTCAAATACTAGTTTATATGGGTCAGTGCAATATTCACAGATGAAAATAACTTTTATCCCAATTAGGCCACATCTGCTATTTAACCAGCAATTAGAAAATCAAGAAATATCTGGATAATTGCAATTTTGTGATTACAATCTAATGTCTGATGCCCGTTTGTGAACGAATTCACAGACGCTTTCCTGGACCTGCACACAGCTGTTTGGGTGCAATCTACTGAAACCTCTGATATGCGATCACCACGTCCATCAGTATCTCTGCTTTTAATTGAGCTACAAACACATACTTCTTAGACATTAAAAATGATTTTCCTTTCAACAGATTATGTACATGTTCTCCGATTATCCATATGGGTTTCCTCTGGGTTTTCCGGTTTCTACAACTAAGGTGTAATGGCCTGGTGTCCCATCCAGGCTGTACTCCCACCACCAGTGTTTCTGGGATATGCTCCGGATCCACCGCAACCCTGAGCAGGATAAAACGATTACCGAAAGTGAGTGAATTATGGGTGTACACTGGATTGTGTACTCCAAAGCAACGGGGGGAAAAAGCCTTAGAAGCTTAAAAAGAGCCAAAATAAGCCAAGTTTTGTCATTACCATCCGGTTCCAAACCTCTTCTGAAGAAGGCAGTATAGAACACCAGAAATATCAAAGATAAATTGGGGATGGATATGGAAATGGGGAAAATTATGACTATGCTGAACATAAAAAAACAAAAAACAAAGCAAATGTGAGTTACACAATATCTGTTTGTAAGTACTCATTGTGTTCCAGTTCATTATGAACAACAGCATCAAATCCATCTTGAAGAGAGATGATGCATTTATCCTTTCAGCTCTATTTTGTTTTCAGAATCACATGGATTTACATTAAAGCACATCACTCCTCAGACTTAATGGAAACAAACTGTAAAATCCCACTCTTAGAGCACGGGGCATGAACTTGGGGCGGCGTCACAGATCTGCTTTAGTGTGCGTGTGGGTAAAACAAATAAAACCACATTTTCAAACTCAGTATAGAGTCATGACTAATATGATTGCATGATTTGTTTCATAACTCGGAAATTATAGTTCTTCATGTGGTTCTTATTATTGATATAAAGTCCTATAAAACGATAATAACTTGGCTCTTCTGCTATAATATTTGTGGGAGAATGCAATAAATTGCAGTGTATTATGAGCATAAAATTGAACTTCTCTGTGCCTTAAGATATTTCCATCAACAATGGGAAAGGTTAGTTATGGGACCACTGATCCAGAAAGAAGGTCTCCAAATACCACCAATTCATCGTCCACTGGACTGATTAGACTGCTGTGTTTCTGGTTTACCTCACAGCCAAAGTGGACTCTGTGCTTTTAGTGAGGATGTTTAAGGATACAACACAATATGACTAAGAAAATGTGCTTTCATTAAGGCAACTTTCCCCTTGGATACTCTACTGCACTGGCAAAATGATGAGTTGGGGTGGAAAAAAGCTGAAGCCAATTTTAGGGTTAAACCCCCCCAAACAAACAAAACCTACAGCATTGCAGATATTAGCGAATATTTTTAAAAAGAGTGTAAAAGTTTTTGTTTCGTTTAAAAAGCTAAAAGATTATTCCCTAACCTAGCATTAACTTTCTTACTTTATTAGCAGCCCCTTTTATCTTGTTACCATCAGTCTTGTTAGCAAACTCCAAATTTCCCTAATGATAACGGAGACAAATTTCATGCTTCAAAACCATTCACTCATTACAGGATTATCCCACGCCCTTAAAAGGTGAAACTTTTCACTTCTCAATGGTGGTCAAGACAGTTTTTCACATTGCTAACACTGCTAACAAGTAAAGGAAGTCATTGCAAATGAACATGTTGCCATTTGCCTTATTACGTGGCACTTGCCAGTGTAATTTCTTTCTGATATGTTATCTCCTGAACCCGTGTTCTATGTTTTACAGCTTTCCATAAAATACATTTCTAAAGTGATTTTATTTCCCTTAAAATGGGTCTAAAATGTATTTACTTCATACATTTATGCACCTATTCGCCTAATCAAATCTAGGCCTGTTTACATTACATTTGTGCATGTATTACTATAAGGAAACATGAAAATAATAGTAATTCATATATGAACTAAAATGAATTCAACATTCTACCAAATATAAATGAGTTCTCTCAACCCAACCTGCTGGGCTGAGTATATGTATAAATTAATACATCACTTTAGCAAAAACAGTTATTTTAGAGTGTGCAATAGCTAGAAACCTATATTTAAATTATGATTGATTAAATCAAATCACAAGTAAGTAATTAAGTAACACAGGCTGTAACTATGAACAAGGGAGGGACTGATGCTGATCGTAAACTCATCGGTTTGAAGATGGGCTCAAATCCCAACTTAAACAGTGAAGGTTTGTTTTGGCTCCCTTGCTTCTACACTCCCAGAGAAAACAATACAGGGAAAAAATAAGAATGGAAAAGAATCATGCGTCTCACCTTGTCAAGAGAAATGTGAGAACGTTGGGAATAATGGCTGTTTGCCATGGTAGAAGAAGGGACTCATCTAAGCTAATGCAGGTCATACAACAGGAAAAGCAACAGTGGGGAAGTTAGAAAGTTCAGCATGGGCAGCAGGAGTCAATCCACCCCGCACCCCCCACAAATCCTTCAGCATCCTCCATCCTGTTTCAAGAAGCGGGCAGTAACAGGATAAGTCTGTCCAGGCTCCAGGGACATGGATTGGCTTGTTTAGTCCGAGTGGAGACAGGCTTGAGACTGGGCAATGAACCCGGGCGAGTGCTTTGGACGTGGAGAGTGTAATACGTGGACCTCTGCTATTAGCACAACAAACAAGTGAGCAGAAGAAAGGCTCCAGTGCAGCTGCAGGCCAGTCTGCTCGGGTAGCCAGTTTAACATGGACAGCAGCCAGGCCCACTGCTGGCCTCTCCTCCTGGGAGTTAATGCTAATGACGAAGCACTAGCCTCAGGGTGCTTTGAGTCTTTTGGCACATTGCTCATAGCATTAGCAGCAGTTCTGACTTCAGTTCAGTGGGGTTTCCTTGCTTCTGTTAGATGCTCTCAGTAAATGGTGGGATGACATTCTGCCAACTCCCCCAACACAACCCCCATCCAAAAAAAAAAAAAAAGTTTCACTCTGTGTGTATATACATACATATATATATATAGCGAGAGAGAGAGAGAGAGAGAGGAGAGATATGTCAGGAAGACAGGGTGTGCTACGTAAGTTGTGCATTTTACAACTTTTTGCATTATTTATTTATTTATTTATTTTACAGCTAAAAGGATTCCAGAAAATGGTCAGAGGATATGAAAAAGCTTGGAGGCGGTTATAAAGACAAAGCGAATCAAATTCGTATCAAATTCCAGAAAGGAAATGAAAACGTTTGATCTTATAGAATTTTTATTGTTGTTAAAATTATATGTTCTCTGGTAGACTTATTCCAAACTTTACTGTGATGCCACACTTCCCATTTTCATTTTCTACATGATTTTGTGGCATTTTGAGCCGTCAAATATTAACACTGAACTGTAATTGCTCTTTCATTTTCATTTTAATCTTTAAATTCATACTGTGGAGATGTGAGACTCCTCTGTGGCATGAACATCCTCTTCGATGAGCCCAATCTTGTATTGGTGCCTATGTCCCATTTCAATGACACATACTGGGAAAGTGAAAATAACAGAAACGTGTGTTACATGATGCATTAGATTGCCAAGCTGTGACTAAAATAAAAACCACTGCTTGCAGTCTGCCTGGAGTTAGTATAGGATTATACCGTAGACAAATAGAAGTGGAAACATTACCCTTTCTTTAGACCTTGCAAGTAACATCAAGGCAGAAATCTCTCATTTACCTTTCAGTTAATTTCAGAAACTGACAGCACTGTTTTTTCAGACCTACAGCACGTCACAAACAGCATATTGATTTACTATTTAATGATCCCGGGACTCGTGTGGCCCTGCGTCTAAGCATCTCTGGTTGCAGTAGGATCATGCGGGAATGCAGAGTGAAATTCACGCACCATTTGTATCTGTAACTGCACCGACAAAGCTCAAATGCTGCATGCACACGTACACCATATGATGACAGCAATACCGAGGAGGAGATCTGGGACAGATGGGCTCCGAGAAGCTCAGGTTTACACAATGGAATTTTAAACATCACCAGAGTTTAAACACCAAGATTTGGCCAGTTATTTCTTCCAAACCAATCACCTCATGTGATCAGAATAATCTAAATACTTCAATAGACCACTGCTTGAGCAGATGTAATGGAACTTAATGAATAAATGAGGACAGAAAGATATCAAACCTGATGCATCTTGCAACGTTTATACTGCTGCAGACTGTCTTCTGCATACATGATTGCAGAAAATAGCCCAATCAATAGAATTGATTAAGTACTACTTTTTTGTTCTTTTTTTTAATAGACCTGTCACTCACTGGAGCCTTGAACTCATTTACCCATAACTGCATCTGACTCACACCTGTCAGGTTCTTCCTTGATCCACCCAAACATGTATTACTAAAACCTCTGCTGCATAGTGTGTCCAATGGGGTTCTCCATATGCTGAAAAAATGTTTATGGAGTAGTAAATCTGTGATATTTGTATAAAAAAAGAAAATGATTAAAATGACTTAATTGTTTTAAGTACTGTACCAAATTAATTCATGTGGATAAAACCCAGTATGTATAGTTTACTTACTTACCTGGGTTAAATTAATATTATTTTGCAAATTCACACAAAACTAGAAAAAAAAAATTTATTCAACAAATTTCATACTAAAGTGGGGATGTGGTTTTTGAACTAGATTTGTATATGCATTTGTAGATATTTAAACTGATTTAATTTCGAGCTTTATAGATTATTTGTTTTCTGTATTTCCTGTTTTGTGTTGGCTCTAAGGCCTAAGGCTATTGTATTATGAAACGTCCTGAAAGATCAGGTGTTTCAGTAGTTTTCCTGGTTCACCCTCTTTGTGTTTCTCAGTCATGTGTATGGTTTGTCTGTGTCAGATATGTAGTCATCTTGGGTTCTGACAGTTCAGTTTTTATAAAGGCTGATTTACCCCGTTGAAGTGCTACCTCTGATGGGAATGGTTAGGGAAAGTGTTAGTGTCCAGTAATTACTAATGAAATTTTAGATCATGCATGATTGTACTTATTATAGTGTTGAGATTTGTGTGGTTCATTTGAGCTTTTGGCATGAAATAATAAAAAAAATAAATATTAAATTAACAAAAGTTCAGTTTAGTTGTTTTATACGTGCAATTTAACTCATCTCATGAGATGCAATTTAACTCCATTTAGTAAAAACTGCTAATTATATATACTTAAAATTTTTTATAAACATAATCTTGTAAATCTTACTTAATGAATTTGAGAGGAAATTGTTACCAGGCTTTTCTTTAGTAAATATCACACCAGTAATTTTTTTCAGTGTAGTTTATAAATCCACCCGCCATATCATGAAGATCTCCTCAACGAGATGTATGCAATCGTTCCACTTAAAAGTTATACAACACAGCACTGCAGAATTCTCAATTCTGTAAAAAAGCAGCTCTGAGAGTTCGTTCCTGCTGCAAGGTTCAAAATGCTCCACATACACGTATTTACAAATCATGTTCAAAGTTCAAATCAAAAGTGTACAGGAGTCTCCAGTGTCTCAAGGCTTTGTAAGTCAGAGGCAAAACTTGTTCGTTTAAGTTTTAAAAACACAGGAAAATCTGCAAGACAGAGGGCTTTGCAGTTTCTCAGTAATGTGGTTTTTTCTTGTCTTATTAACATCAAGAGTGGAAAAAATAAAAAACAACAGAAGTTGCGCGAGGAAATTACTTTTATAGCTGCTATAACACGTCATAACAGCAACTTGTTTCGCAGGGGTATCAACATTAAATGTAACTATAAATAAATAAAATAATCATGTTTCATTCTTTAATTAACAAAACATGACAGTTATGGAATGAGTCTCCAGTGACGAGTGATTCAGGAATTTTCACGTTTCACGGACATTCCTCAACATTAGAGGTCAATGTAACTATGAATGGATAAAATGTGTGCATCATTTTTAATTAAATCGTTTTTGACTACTTCTGTGGTATGAGAGGAATAAAATATTTTGGGATGTGCTGTTATGGGAAAAGAATCAATTTCGGGGTGGGAACGCATCACAACAACCCATCATTCTAATACATTAACATTTCAACAGTAAGACCTCATTCAGTGTGACTTGTATTGGCAGACAATTATGTAATTTAAGACTACCAATAAAATGGATTTTTAATCATTTAACAAGGAAAATGTATAATCATTACTATGGTGATGAGATTCGACTAAGGACATCATTAATTCAAAATGTATGAAATCAGACTAAATTACATGCTATTTGTATTACAAGCACTATTCAAATTGGTATAAGAGAGTAGTATTGCCGTTTCTACACAGATCTATTTCCTTCAAATACTATTGGGAAAATAAACCGAGGAAAAATTCTGACACTGACCAATATAGGCCCTTTGTCTCAAACTGTGATCTATTCCAGGCTATATAAAGGCCTTCCAGACAATATAACAACCGTAACCCTGTCCATGAAGAATGGAAAACATCTGTGGCCTTCAGAGACACGTCGTTCTCATACTGTGTCCTTGCTGCCTGACCTAATGTTGTGACAGTCGCAACAAGATGAAATGGAACTGAAGCCAAACCAGTCCACGTTTCCAGTAAAGCGGACAGGCCTTGATTATTTCTTCATTTTAACAAGCCAGTATAACTTGTGTCATTTGGTCAGCTCAGGAGAGAGTGCCAGTAGGATGTCTAAAGTCTTGGCTGACTTCAGGCCTCCCATCAATCTGGGTGCTTTTTTTTAATACCACTCCTTACAAGGGTTAGGCAAATAAGCACCAGCGTTCCAGTGACTGGAACAAGAGCGCCAGCAGGAGAAAAAGAACCAGGGCAAGAGGAAGAGAGGGGAAAAGAGAAAAAGAACAAAGTGTGAGAGACTATAAGAAAAAAAAGAAGAAGAAAAAAGAAGGGCGACTACGGTTTATGTAATAAAAGTCTGTTCCATCAAGGCCCAACATATCTGCAAAAGCATGGTGTCTTCTTGAGAAATCATATTTTGATGGATTCAGTATATTAAAGAATAACATTTGTTCTGCTATCATGTTATGCATGGACCTGCTGAGTATTATCCCTCTCCAAAACCAAAAAGATTTTCAAAAGCAAAGGGAAGCATGGATCAGCTGTCAAGTAAAGGAATAGTCCACAAAGTAAGCTGTGTAGTGGTCACAGCAGATGATTTCTAGTGGACACGTTATGAAAATAAAGGCTAGTAAAAAATATTTGCTGATATTATAGCAAGAGACTGGATTCCATGTCCCTTGTTAAAAAAAAACAAAACAAAAAACAACAATACAAGATATTTAATACTTAAAAGACATATCCTGTTTTATATACACAGTAATATTGGCACCCTTAGTAATGAGCAAAGAAGGCTGTGAATTAAAAAAAAATTGAATATTTTCATTATTATTTTGATCTGTCAAAAATTTATTTATTTTTAAGAT
>JAOUWY010000030.1:25338883-25351609 GCA_025728095.1 Prietella phreatophila
GTGAGTGTGTATGTGATTGTGCCCTGCGATGGACTGGCACCCTGTCCAGGGTGTACCCCACCTTGTGCCCGATGCTTACTGGGATAGGCTCCAGGTTCCCCGTGACCTGAAGAAGGAATAGGCGGTAGAAGATGGATGGATGGATGGATGGATGGTTTTCAGTGTATGGCAGGAAAAAACATGGCACAAAAAAGTAACTGAGAATAACGGAAAATATACTGATTAGTGATCTTGGTACAATTATTTTTTCATTAAAAAACACTGTGTGAAAAGCTATAATATAAACCTATATAATCTATAGGTTATAGATTATATATAACCTACATATTATATAGCTTTTAACCAATCATTCTTTCACATTAAAGTCTAAGCAGGAATGGCACATGGGACATCATTTAAAAAACAAACAAACAAACAAACAAACAAACAAAAAAAACGATTACAGCACATGATCTTCACAGCATACTGAAAATACAGCATGGCAATTTGGGAAGTTTTTGGCTCACAGCTTGCAGTTTGAATAGAGCCATATGAACTAACACTGAGCAGGGTGAACAAGTCTTTTCACACTGAAGTTCAAGAGCGTGCTCCTCGTAAAATTTTAAACCACCTCTTTATTTTCATGCTTGCCCGGAGTTTTACAAGCCGGCCCTGTGCATCTGTGTGTGTGTGTGTGTGTGTGTGTGTGAGAGAGAGAGAGTGTGTGTTTTAAACATTATAAAAGTGAGAATTTTGCATGTTTAAACCTAATCATGGCTCTCATATGCACAAAACAGAAAAACAACAGATTCTAGCATATTTGTTGTTATGCACAGTTCATCAGTTCACTTTACTCTGAGCATCATTGAAAGAGATCATCCCAGGACCACTGAAGCAGCCTGATGAACTCGTCCCAGAATTGTTGTTTCTTTGTTCTTGCTCACTTCTTCTTCTGATTTGTTCCACCAGTCTTCTGTCTCTCAGAACTTTAATTGAATCGTGACGTCTCTTCCAAAGTCCTTGCTGCATTTTAAAGCCATTTTTCCTAGTCAAGTCCGAAAATCACGACAAATTTTCGCCAAGCCGCATTGTGACACCATTACAAAGTACATTCAGCCGAATCCCTCCTCGATTCACGCGTGACAAACATGAGTACAGCTAAAAGGTCTCATTTAGCAACAAACATCACTGCGGAAGACCGTGCAAAACAATGTTACTGAGCCCTTGAGCAAGGCCCTGAACTGTTCAGGTGTATGAATGAAATAAATACAAATTACTCTAGATAAAGTTTTCTGCCAAACACCATAAATGTAAAATGTACTGTTAGTTTTTTAACTACCTGTTCCCTGAATCTGACTATAGAATGTAATTATGATTACAGGAAATTCTCGAATAAAACTCTGCATTTAGATTAACACATTTCTCCTGAATCCTCACTGTTACAATAACTCAAACAATACATTTACAGCTCTCATAATAAATCTCTCACAATGTGGGATTCTGTATCATATTTACATTTCCTTAACCATTAAAAAATTAAACATCCCATGGTTTCTTTAACATTTCCTAAATTAAAAGTATGAGTGAAGGGTTACAGCATTTGAGGGTCATTAACCCTCGAAATCTACTAGCATGTACTGTCTACAACTGGATTGGCAAAAACCTGCTAATTAACACAAAGCACAACAGAATATATTTGGAATAGATTTCTGTTACTCCAGGTCCACTACTCTAGGTCTGAGTGATGAATACTGGCGGAGGCTCCATTAATCATGGGGACTCAGAGAAAGGTGTTTGGTAAAGAAAAGTGACACCGGACCCAGTCTGTAATGTGCTTTAAACTCATGGGTAAAGGCAGAGGTGAACTGTGTGTGTTGATTCTAACCAGGCCTGGCTCTTCTCAGACGATGGTTTGAGGCAGGAAGTGGTTCAAGGTGTGTGGAATGGTGTGGTGGACTCTGCCATGCCCCGGCAGCCCACACACACACAGCTCTGCTAGTGAGAGCTGAATGAAGAACAGAAATATTCTCAGTTAATCTACATGCGCTGTACTACTCATCATGATCACGGACAGGTACTGGAGTTTGCGACTGATTCATAACAACATGGCATACACATCCTCTTAGGGTTGTTTGGGTTATTGAGGCTTTGTTCACACAGCAGGCTAAATGTGAATTCTTTGTTATATATGATTTTTAGGCTGCGTGTCTCTGACTAAATCTTTATCCTGGTCAGTGTATTGATTCCAGCTATCTCAGGTACGCTGGGTGTGAGGTGGGAATACATCCTGGATGGGACACCAGTAAGTTCATATACAATCACACACTAGTTCGCATCTAGATGCAACTGTTGGTCATCAATCTGCCTACTGAAAAGTTTTGGGGAGGTGGAAGGAAACCAGAGAACCCTAAAAAACCCCACAAGACAGGTTCAAACAGAGGACCGTAGAGCTTTGAGGTGGCAACACTACCTGAACTGCAACTGTCCCAGAAACAGGACTAAATCGAAACTGAAAATGAACAGAAAACCAAATGGTGTAGTTGCCATGGAGGCTTTTTTTTTCCACAGCAGTCACATTGTGTAATGTTAGTAGTGACGTTTCACACAAGTTCATCCAAACAGTAGCTAATTGAGGGTTTAATTCTGAAGTTATAATCCAAACAAGCTTAACATGGATTATATCATGCTGACAGAACATTAAAGATAATGCAGCTCTATCGACTTGTTAGAAAGCTCTCTTCGCAATAATAAAGTGATGACAGAGCACAGCAGGGTTCTCTTCTTACGCCCTTCCGCTCTATTCTTCTCAGGTCACGCCCCTTCCCCCATACTATATATACATCCCGCCTCCTTGCCATGCATTTTCTATTAGCTAGCATCCACGAGGAGGGAGGAATATAATTAAGAAGGCAGCGAAAAAGCGAGCATGTGGATGACTAAGCATGTATGAGCAAGTGTGTCTCATTCTATGTGTGGCTTTGCGTGTTTAAGTCCTGATACAACATAATGCTTTATAAATGCAGCATTTCCTTCTAGCTATGTGCATGGAGGTGGACTAATGTGCATACCTCTATTCGTGTGTCTCCAGTGCTTAATAGTGACTCAGGGCCACCGGTTCCAGCTTGACCCATGATCACAGTAATCAAATGACGACTGACAGGCAGGAGGTATGATGGAGGACGCCCACAGGCCTCAAACGCCAATAAATTTCAACCTACTCGGAGGAGTGCGTGGGCCTGGGATCTGGATATCAAACAAGATATGCTAACAGCTGTAAAGCTGTCTGGGACACTTGCATTGATTGGCATCTGACCCTCAGGATAAACCAAGACCCAGCATGTATCTGGCAAGCCGACTACTAGTGTAAGCAATTTATACAGAGATTATAAAGCAAGTCACTGGACATTAATGAACAGAGTTTAAACCAGAGGTGAACTCTAACATAAAAAGGCTTGGCATGTCCAAAATAATAGCGTTTTATTTTCCTGTCTAGGAAACCCACGCCTCATCAATTAGGTCCAATCAAACTATTTGCCTTCCTAAATGGAGTAGTTTGTTGGACAGCACCTGAAGAAACTATTGTGCTGAATTAGCTGTGGAGTTAATAAAAATTCATCAGTCCTGAATTTCACTGCATTCTAGATGCCAGAGAGGTTTTTATGAAGATCTCTACCTATCTTTTATGAAGATCTCTACCTACATCAGTGTGGATTTGTGGAATATTTTCTCATTAACTTGCATTGTATACTATTGAGTTTTCTCCCTTTTGTTCTTCCTCACTTTCTTTTTTTTTTCTCTCCTTACTATTAAAACTGATGTCATCAACATCCCTGTCTTTAACTGGCTATCTCTCTACTATATCACGGCATGCCAGCCACTCCATTCATACACATCATGAATCCCTCCCTAGGGCAGTTCTTCCCCCCCTCCCACTTCCTTAGTTTAATCCTTCACAGCTTCGCAAGACTGAACAAATTCTTACTTGTTTTACAACTGATTTACCCCTGTAGCTAAATGGATAGCTCTGTTACAATGCAAATAAATCTGCTCTTAAGAATTACAGCCAGAAACAAAAGTTTTATAACCCTGTCACGCCTTGTCCGGCACTTTTGCTTTTTATAAATTGCGCTAGGTTGCACACATTAAACAAAAACGTCCAAGGCATAATTAACACCTATTAACCTTAACATTTGGTCACGGATCAGACTGGAAAAAAAACATCACTTGTTATGAATGTACTTTTCAAGCCCCTATTTACGGCCCTAAAGATAAAACTGTACTCTTTAATGAAGCTGACTGGGACAGACATTTGAGCCCAGTAAAATTACCAACGTTACCTAAAATTTATTTGTGGTATAAGTTTTAAATATCATGTTTGTAAAACACTTAACATTTAGTGTTTTCCTCTAAACATTTTGCTCTGTAATATTTGCATACATTTATAACAAGATAGAAAGATTACAAATCCAAAGGCTGTTTTCATACCGAGTTTGTTTTCCACACCAGAGGCTGAATTTTTGTGACACACTATTCTCAATATTTATTTCAATTAGTCTCACATTGCAGTGATGTTCAAGTAGAATTTGCATACATGAATGTTTGATGTGTGCTTTGAGTGACATTTACTGATAGAACAAATAGTGGTTCCTTTTTCCCCTGTCGGTTTTTCCCTGTATTTCTATAAGAGAAAATCTCATTTTAGGATTTTATTATTTCTAATATTGGTACATTCTTATTAACAACAATATCAAATGATATAACTGCAACCAAAAATATGTGAAAATGATTGCCAAAAACAGGCATATTTTACCTCATGGACAATAAATACTCCTATGGAGCTACTATTATTTTCCAGACCAAATTTTATTGTTCTCTGGGATGAAAGATATTCCTTAAAAGGGATTTAAGACATCCTTCAGAGCAAAACAAATGCATAGTCAAAGCACATTTATCTGTATGTGTGTGTGTGTGTATTATATATATAAAAAAATCTACATGTTTTTTGGTATGAACACATATGTAGATTTTGAGACACTGCTGAACATCTATTGTGCACATGGGAACATCTCCCTGAGATGACATGATGACATGAGAAGGGCAACTTGAGAGGAACCTGAGTCAAAAGGGAACCTGTTCTCTACTCTGACACTGGATAGTGAGATTATAAACCATTAGAGTATACCCTTGCAGAAGAAGAAAGGCAAACAGTATTACATAGTTTGAAAGGATGTCGAGTATGAGCATACTGTGAATAAGAGTCCTGGGATGAGCACAGGACAGTCTTTATGATTACAGCTGCAGGTCTGAGAAAGTACAAACCTAATGTATCCAGGTGAGAACATAGAGTCCCCAGATTTATTGCAAACTATGGTTTGGTTGCTTCATGCTCTAAATGAGATAAAGATCAACACCCGCACATGTTGCTGTAAATGTGTAGGAATGCCGCTGGGTGTAAAAACAGTCAGCTCAGGTGACAGGATAAGGATGCAGGTAACACGAGCGGTGTGGATAATTAGTCAAACATGAGCTGACATGACAGGACATTGGCCAAACAACACAATCATGACATTACACCAGTCACCTGATACAACTAAAAAGGTGACGAAGAGTTTATCAGCGAGAAAATAAGAAAGAGGGACCTTGAATTCTCAAGATTTATGTTTACATTCTGCAAGCGGATACACAAACGGATACACAGATGTGCACCTTTACGCACACAGACCCATCGAACCACCCACAAGCAAATGTATATTAATAAATAGAGCTGAATTTGTCATGCATTTGACATGGAACGTCAACACAACACACATTTATGTGGTTAAAGCTGTCATAACACTGTTACTAGGTAACTGGGACATATAGACAGCATAAATTACTTAGGATAGGAATAAGAAGCTAGCTAGGTACAATCAGAATGACAATGTAGATGAGACAAAACTGTCCAAAAATATCAACAATTCCCTCAGATCTTAGAAAATGACAAAATAAAAAGCTTCTGTACAATGACAATAATACTATAATTACACTTAAGGTCATCAAATTCCATGAGCATTGCCACATCAGCATTGTGTCATATCTCCTGAAAGTTTTAGACTTTTACGAAAACCAAAAGGACATCGATGGCCAACCCGTTTGAATGCAGGGGTAAGTCTATAGTTGGATTTTACATCAATGGATGGTCCTTATAGAAGATCCCACTGACAAACATATTTTCAAGCACTATTATTATGCCCATATAGAAATTTGGAGTAGTAATGTTTAAATTAATCTAATATCTTATAATTTGTATGGTAACAACTTACACCTGGACTTCAATTGAGAGAAGCTCCACATGAACTGATGAAAAAAAAATGTTTAATTGATGATATGTGGAGTTTGTTCTGGGAGGAAACATTTATGAAGCATTTTTAGAAGGAGTCTCCAGGGTCAGTGCTTAGTAACAGTCAGAGGTAAAGCTGTGACTAAGGTTTAAAGTTTAAGTTTCAAGTTTTAGTTTAGTTATATAAATTTTAAAGGAGTATGATGCATCATTCTTTAATGTCGTATAAGAGGAATAAAATACTTCAGAACATACTGTTGGTCAGTCCATACAGAATTCAAACAGAATAATTTTTTTTTGTGATTGTTGCGGCCATAAATAGTTGATTTTGCTGCTGCTTTGTTCAAAATCTGCGGAGATTTTTGTGCTTTTTTTTGCTGGATTGGTGAAATTGCACTTGAACAAAATTCCTTTGCACGGCTTTTCGCAGTGATGTCTGTTGGTAAATGAGACCTTTTCGCTGTACTCACGTTCGATGCACATGAATTGAAGAGGGCTTTGCCTCTTTTCAGTGCGCGTTGTGATGACGTCACATGATGCGTCATCACAGATGCCCAAATCTGCAGAAAATCTGCCATTTAACATTTTTTTTTAATTGCAAGTTCCTCCAAAGATTGCGGTGTTTCCTTGAATTTGCGCTCATTTTTGTGATCACAAAATCCTGAAAGAACAGGCTGTTGAAAAACAATCAACTTCATTGTGGTAAAATCTGCTTCATGTCAACCCGCATCTCTCTATCACTTTGTTGATTATTTTCTTATAACAGCATGCCCAATCCTCTTTTCTTCCTTACTTATCAAATACTTCAGTTAAACTGAAGATAATTCTGTAACATTTTAGTTGAAGGTCATCATTGTAAGGACTTCATTACACACGTGTTAGCACTAAATATATTATAAAGCACCATTCCCAAGTAAAACAAGGCATGCTAATTATGTGAATGATCCTGAATGTTTGCATTATCCCAAAACAAGCATATTTTACCCACTACATCACTTAGCTCGAGTAACAGACTGATGCGATTCCATGGTTTTATTTGAAGGTTATAAACATATCAATTGATGTTCACTCACCTTTAAGATGGACCAGTGTATCACCATGACAAGGACATGCAAAAGAAAAACACCAATCAGACTAGAATTACACAGTTAGACTAGAATTACACAGTTAAATCTGGACTTATCAAAAGTAATGTCTTGCACATTCAGCAAAGTGTTAAAATAGACATTTATTATTTTATTTCCTTTGGTGTAGAGTGCCATGTTTTAACATCCGAGACCCTCCCAGGAATTTGCGGACCAGATCCAATAAAGCTGGATTAAAATAGTTAGTATTAGCCTTAGCTGCTAATTTTTTTATCTATCTCTGGGTTACTGATCAGAAGGTCAGGAGTTTAAGCGCCAGCACTGCCAAGCTACCACTGTTGGGCACTTGAGCAAGGCCCTTAACCTTAAATTGCTCAGCTGTATAAATGAGATAAAAGTAAGTCGCTCTGGATAAGAGAATCTACCCAATGCCATGTAAATGTAAATCTAATCTTTGCAGAAGACCCTCATTTTCTGGACCTGGCTTGACACTAAAAGCTCTAAAAGAAAGCACACCTCTAGAAGGTGGGATAAAGATTTTCCAAGTATTTTAAATTATGGTCACTCTTTCCTAGATAAGCTCACAAGCCAGAGCAGGTAGAGTGCTGATTAGTTGTAATAAAAGCAGCATGTCAGTTTCAGCAACATTACACAAAAAAAGAGAAGTTCGCAGCAAAGGAAGAAAATGTCATCTAGTTATTTCATGGTTCATTAGGACTGTGAAATGGCACAGCACAAAAGGCCCTTTCAGCTAAAGGCTTAATATGGACCAATAAACGCATGGCTGGAGGCAACTGAAAGAAAACGCGCAACATAATGCCAGATGCCTCATATAAAAGGACATATGATATCATCTAATATAACCCCACAGCACAGCTTTGAGAGGTCAGAGCTAAATGATTCCTTAGCAGACTGACAGACTTGAAGAGTTTAAGTGTGACCACATCATAAGCCACGCAAGGGTCCTCTCGCACATTCAGACACAAGATAAACTGAAAATATTTTGCCATGAGCAATAATCAATATCTCATTGTCTCTAGCAGGGCCTTCAAAGAATTGGCACCCTCAACCTGGGGCGTTAGCTGAACTGTTCATGTGGGGCTGAGCCCAGATTCTTCTCCATCAAAAAACTTTTAAAAACGTTCTTCTAAATAGATTGTTTCCATGCATTTTAAATTGCTTAAAATTGGAAAATTGTACAAAACGTTGGATTCATCATAAAACTTGACTCGGGTGTTATAACCTTTTTTGGCTAGTTTGGTGTCGCTAGCCAAGGGGAGGTACAACTAAGCTATGGGTTTAGTTGCTACAGTGGCATGTAAAGTTTGTTAGCTGACCGTATGCTTTGCTCATGTCATGCTCACGTAATTTGGAACACATACAGACATTTACACACCTTGTTTCCCTGCACTGCATGAGAGGATATAAATAATAACGGCATATATCCGTTTTTCCCTCATACTAACTGAATGTGTGAGCTAGTGTTTGGCTGAATTGAAACCCTTCAGCCAATAAGACACGTGTATTTCCTGTAAACGCTGTCTGACTGGTCTTGCCTTCGTCCATTGAAGATAAAATACAACATTCCGTCCACTGAAGATACAAAATTACAACACTACAGTCTTCTTTTACTGTCGTTCAGTTACTGTACGTAGTGACAAACCGCTCCAAGTGGAGAATTATTCTGGACTAAAGAAAAAATCTTCAGGGTTACAGCCCCAAATGCCCAGGTCAGGAAAATGCTTGAGAGAATGCTGTTATCAGCAGTCTAATCTCCATGTGCCTGGGATGGTAAAACATTTTCTCAAGTAAGCAAAAATTCATACAATCAAGCTACATTAATGTTGGGTGTAGATGTGTCTTACTAACTTTTTTCTGAGGAAAAGAAATACCAGCAAAAATAAACAAACTCTTTCTATATCGTTGCTTGTTATTTTGCATTTCTATACAATCTAATCTACGTGCACTGGTCGTTTAACTGTATTTACATTAAAAACAACCCCCTCCTCCTCGCTCTCCAAACATTCTGGTATAAGTGCTGCACTAAATTGCTTACAGATTGGCTAAAACACTGGATGCCAAATTGGGATGGCCGTGTGTTCACTTGTGGGAAGGCTGAGGCTTTGTAGTGCTGCCTCCCCACAAGCCAAGACCTGACAAAAGAAAAACAACTAAAGCGCTTCACTTAATTTAATTATAAGATGGACCTATGAGATCATCAGCTGGGGACGAGGTAAAGGCCCACACAGATACCCACGCTAACACATGGTACAAAATTTCTGATAGAGAATCAGCCAGGCAACTATGCGTTCTACATCTAAAATCCTAAAGCTTTGTCTTGAATAAAACCGGCAGACATTAATTAACAGCTCAGACTGAACCCAGGTCAGATTGGAGAATGTACATGGGTGATATCTAAAAGCATCTTCCAGAACAGATATGTCCAGACAAAGCTTCCTGTCTCCGCTTAGAGCTTTGCTCTGAGCAACATGTAGGCTTATTTCCCATCTCAATGCCTAGAGCTTCTTAACAGCTTCCAAGATCAAGCACTACAGAACTGTTATGGGCCAGAAATGAGATGGTATTAAACATTTAGGTAAGGAATAAAACATGACTGTGCATGTTTTTATAGGAAAATAATAAACAATGGACTGTTGCATCATAATTTTCATCCAGTTATAGTTTAATGTTGTGGGACATCCACAAAACAAGTTAGTTCCTGTTTTTACTTATGTTATAGAAGTCATTCCCTTACCACCCTCTCTTTTCATCTCTTGAAGATAATAAAACAAAGCAGCTCATGATGTTACTTTGAAAGCACAAAGCCCTACATGATGAAAACATTCACGTTTGAAAATGTACCGTCTGCTACAAAGCATGGACACTGGAGACTCCTTCCATAAATGTAAAACATGCTGAGAAGATTCATGTGGACGTCATGTGGATTTTTCTCCGCTACCGTTTATTCCTGATATGCTAAGTATACGCAGTTCTAAAAGTTCTAAAAACCTGGTAAAACATTTCAAATGCTGAGATATCTCATAGTATTGTATTATCAGTACAATTACATTGTCAGATGCTGTTCCCAGCTGGGTGAAAACTGAAATATACACTATGTCTGTGTTAATATAACTGTCCTAATGCTAACCCACCTGCTAGGGAACCTGGCTACTGGTCTTAATTACACAATATGAGATAGGGTGTGCTCATGCTATGTCGGAATTACTGTAATTACTAGATGACAACCCAGATGTTCTACTCTGCGCTGTTCAAATCCACAAACTCAGTGAATCAGTGTGAGATGGTGAACTGCAAAATGACATCAAATCTTGCTTTATTAAGACTTTAAAAACAGTCTTAAAAATTACACAAATTAGTACACAGAAACATTATGAGATAGCTACTTAACTACATTTTACTACTGAAGCCGCAGCCATTTTGAGTGTTTCCATATGCCATTGTAGCAGTCAGGTAGTACAAGTCGGAGCGCTCACAAAAGTCCTAGTTTACAAGTCGTAGTTACGAGTTCTGCGGAGACTCGAACGCAGCTACAATAATTAGCCTTATGTTAGCTAGTATACTAGTGCTTGCTAGGCAAGCTACTAACACCAAATACCTGCTGCTGGAAAAGGAAAATTAGGTTAGCTAACCAGTAAGCTATTTAGCAATAGCACAATGCTGTCTTTAGGTAGGTGGCTAGCTCACCTAACACTGCTAACTGAAAAAGTGAAAATAAAAGGCTGATGGTGATTAACTGTGTTTAAATGCTAAAATGTAACTTAGAACAGTTCTGTGTGTTTACTGCTGCAAACAGCTGAATCAGTCAAAACGTGCCAAATATGGTTGTTCTTTTAATAATTAATCTGTAGTAAACCATGTAGACCAACCATGTTTATGCATGTTCATGAACAAACGTGATGATTAATCAAAAAAGCTAAAACAGCCACTGTTGAACAGTGGACAATTTTTTTAGCCCTCTAATTTCTACATAAAAGCTCTGAAGCACTTCTGGGACTGAGTCAGGCCTGCAAGTAAAAGTGCAACTTGCAGAACGCTGTGATTAAAGCAATTATGTTTTATTTACTGACATGCATCTCTGGGTTACTAGGGTAACTTTTGTGCTTCACTCACCCAAACAAGATGGTAACACTTACCTCTGATCTCTGTTTGACCACTTAAACACACCCCACTTCTGTTTGATCTGAATAGTGGCCACGCTCACAGCAACGTTTAAAGTGGTCTTAAAGTAGATCCAACTGGGACCAGAGTAATAGGCCCAATCTATTTTAAAGATCTATTATTTGGCTTTATTCACACCATTTGTCACACTTGTATACAAACACTTAGTGTTAAACACGTGTGCAAGGAAAGTTTAATGCCATGTAAAAAAAAAAAAAAAAAAAGAGAGATAGCAACTGAGAACAGAGCCATCAGCTAGTACTGATCATAGAAAAACAGCCAGTGTCCTGGCTATTAAGATAGACCCTTTCAGATAGAGCAACTGCTTCAAGCATCAAGACACATTCTGTGAAGAGCTTAAAGATGGAATGAATGAAGATAGCTTCACCTTCAGCGCATGAGAAGCAGGAAGAAAAATAAACAATGCATAGCATTCACTATCATGAAACTTTCTTATGTGCTTCACTGCTGTCATATAAAAGCAACTTGCCTCATCAAAACAACACACACATACGTGCACACACACACACATACACACATAATTTTTATATATATATATATATATATATATGGGCGGCTGTGGCGCAGTTGGTAGAGCGGGTTGTCCACTAATCGAAGGTTTGGAGGTTCGATTCCCAGCCCGGGTGACTCCACATGCCGAAGTGACCTTGGGCAAGCCACTGAACCCCAAGTTGCTCCCGATGGCAAGTTAGAGCCTTGCACACATATCAGCACACACCACTGTTTTATTCCTCTTATTCATTCGCAGCAGTTTACGAACTACTGTATTGTTAATGAAACGAACGACACAGAATTACAGCAGCTACTGGGGATGTCATGATACCAAAAATCTAGTAGTCTACACGATACTCGATACCAAGGTGTGGTTTAAAAAATAAATAAATAAACATTTTAAATAAAATTTAAAACTCCTCGAGGACATCCTCATCTGGCTAATACTGGCAACAGAAAGAGAGAGATTTTAGTTATCAAACACTGTCTGACAATGACTAATAAAACATGGCTAAGTGTTAAAAACAAGTCCTAAACACGAGTTTAAATTCACTGATATGGTGGCAGGCCGAAAAGATTTATTAAAAGCATGAATATGTGAATAATTATTAGTGACATTAGCTACATTTAGCTGACAGGACATGGGCTGAA
>JAOUWY010000030.1:25357894-25368909 GCA_025728095.1 Prietella phreatophila
GGTTGGTGTTTACATGGTAGTTTCTTAATCAAAGTATGGTTTTAATTAGATTAAGAGTGGATTATTGTTGTCCATGTCAACGCAGCTATTGTAGGCCATAAGCTATATAGTACAGTTCCAATGCTTCTTTAGGCTATACTGTTAAGAATGAACGTGAATAAATCCATAGAATAAATGTGCAAAACAACAAATTTACCATAATACCACTAGTTTCAGAATTCCTTCTGGAACAGGCAGGAGTGGGATTAAAGACCAACCCCTTTGCACGTCATACAAATGATCATGTACATTGAAGCTTAAAAAAAAAAAGTACTTCCCAGTGTTCTCCTTCACAATGTGCAGTTAATTGTGGAATTGTTATTTAGTCTGCTTTATCATTACTGTTCTCGACACCTCCCCGGCTCACAGCGGCAACTAGTCTTAGTATTAGTCAACTAGTCTGTGAAACTTATACTATATACACAGCAACTGATTTTAAGCACATCAGGTTATACAGGCAGGTCCATAAATATTTGGACAGTGACAATTTGCATAATTTGCTTCTGTAAACCATCACAATTGTTTTGAAGTGAAACAATGGAGATGTGAGGAGACTTTCAAGTTTAATTCAAAGGGTTTAACAAATATTGCATTAACTGCTCAGGAGTCCAGAGTAATTGGACAAAGTAACAATTATAAATATAAGGATAATTTTTAATACTTGGATGCAAATCCTCTGCAGCCAATGATTGCCTGAAGTTTAGAACCATTGGACATCACCTGAGTGCTTAGTTTCCTCCCATGAGATGCTTTGCCAGGCCTTTAGTCTGTAGGTCTTTCTGCCTTCAGTTTTGTCTTCAGTAAGTGAAACACATGCTCAATTGGGCTGATGTCAGCTGTCTGACTGCCATTTAAGAACATTTCATTACTTTGCCTCAAGAATCTCTTGGGTTGCTTTTGTATTATGTTTTGGGTCATTATTCAGCTGTACTGTGAAGCATGGTCCTATCAGGTTTGCAGTATTTGACTGAACCTGAGCAGAAAGTATAGCTGTATACAATTCTGAATTCACCCCACTACTTTCATCAGCAGTTCCATTGGCAGCTATGCATGCCCATGTCCTAAACAGTTAATACAATATTTTTGTAAAATCCCTGAAATAAAAGCTGAAAGTCTACAGGTCTCGATTGCGTCGTTTCACCTCCATTATGGTCATGTACAGAGGCAAAAGTACAAAAACTGTTGCTGTCTGACTGTAAGAGGGACAATGTTTACGTCCCCTAATCATAAAAGAAACTGCAGAACTGTTCTGTCTGGCATATATACTGTATAGTAAATGTCTGTGTTCGCCATGCAGTGAAGTGATTATAGTGGACCCAACAGCAGAAGAGGAAAGTCTGGCTACAGCATTAATAACGGCAGTCACAGACGAGAACGATCAGCTCTGTGCTTTCCATAAACCAGGTTCATTTGCTGCTGTATTATGCCATAGTAAACAATTTCTTCACCAATTTTTAATTAAAACTGGAAATATAGTACACCATTTAAGTTTAGATAGTCTGTTTCTCATGATTTTTTTCTCTTTCAGGGGGCAGTTCCTTATCAGCAGAGAAGCTGCAGGGCTGCATAAGTCGAGCTGTGACCCGAAATCGAGAGATCAACAAACTCATTGACAAAGTGACTGAGAGCATAAAGTCGTCAAAATAATTGCAAGGAGCCAAGTTTCTTATTTAAAAGTTGTATTTTTTTCCACTGTCAATATATATATTCTTTTTTTTTTATAACAATAAAACTGCTGACAAAGACCATTTACAAAACTTCTGCCTCAGTGTTCAGAAATGTCTTTCACACCCCTGATCCTGAATTTCCACCCATAAGAATTATACATAAACTGCAGCGTCAGTACAACAAAATGTGCTGTAGAAAGACTGAACACATAATTAATTGCATGTTGGGAGAACAAGGCCAATCACTCAGTGGCCCAGTTCCATGTCCAGCTGCAGAAAAGTTTTTTTTTTTTTTTTTTGCAAAACTAATTGACCAGCAGGAGTTTTTCAGGCACATCTCCATGATTCTCCTCACAACGGGCCAAAAGGCTTCCATAGAAAAGTATTATAACAAGGAGAGAAATTGGAGCATGCCATGAAGAATTCTCATTTCATAGATTTCTTTTTAAAATGATCTTCAATAAATGTCCCAAGCTCTAAAAAATCCTTGTTCAAAAATTGGATTGGATAAGTGGATGTGTTTATGTCCTTAGCTACAAACTCAAAGGGTTTTAAAAAAAAACAAAACAAAAAAACATTGGTTGTCACAGTCAGGGCAAGGAAGCGAGAGGGGAAAAAAAGGCTGACCAAGCACAGTGTGTTCCTCGTGATGTGTGTGTCCTTGTGTGTGGGCGAGGTCAGTGGTCATGATTTGGGGAGGGGCTGGGGCATGCTGCGCTTCCTCTTACTTCTTGGTTGGTTGGCGGAATGTTGCCGTGGCAGCGCTGCCTGAGGCCCCGCCCCCGCTGCCATAGCCATTTGCTGCTGCATTTGGTGTTGCAAGAATTGCAACTGCACATAAAGAAAAAGAAAACATTGAGTTTGTGCTTATGACGTTACAGTCTCCCCTCACAGACCATCATCGCTAATAAACAAACTTTCAGAAAGGCTAGGATTCACATCACAGTTGGATGGATGGAGAACATGCAAAAAGGCTCACGTGCCTAGGAAATCGTCTGTAGTTTTTTTCAATATTCATTCTAACTGTAAACCTTGATGTTTGCCAAAACTGAACGTTCACATCCATGCCACCTGAATGATCAAAAAGCAGAGCAGTCTTTACATAGCTACTGTGAGAGGAGACGTCAGTTAACATTGCTGCATTTACAGAAACACACAACCGAAATGACCGAATTAGCAAAAGCTGGATGAAGCAGGGGGAAGAGCAGGGAGCAGAGGATGAAGGCTTGATGAGTGTGGATGCAGGCAGATAAAGGGAACAGAAGATGAAGAGGAGCAGTTTAGCAGCACCAGTATCACCAGTATATATCAACTGCTAAAACGCAGAAAACAGCACCAGACCTGCCAACCCTGAATGGAAAAAAAAAGTTTTTTTGTTTGTTTACTTGGGGGTGGGGGTGGGGGGGTCAGTTGTTAGGCAGTGTTTAACTTTTGCATCCATCTACATCAGCGATGTTAATCATGAAGTACAGGGTTAAATTAGAGATGCACTGATGTATCGGCCAATAAAGGTAATTTTTCACCCCACCGGCCGATAGTTTAAAAACATCAGATCAGGGCCGATTACATCCTGTCAATCAAAAGATTGCGGGAAAACACATTGATTTCATGCTGTGTTTAAAGATCATGTCTCTTGTGTGGAATGATGACAAAAGTGCAGTTTGTAAACTCTGCACTGCTAAAATTTTACGTTTTTAAATTTCGGCAGAGTCTAATTTTTTTTGCCGCACTGCTTGAGCTGAATTAAAGGTCCAGTCCACTGTTGAAAGATTTAAATGATGAGGAGCTGAAAAAATTTTTTAAAAATTTATTTATATATATATATATATATATATATATATATATATATATATATAAAAACATAAACGTCATACATTCAAATATAAGCGCATTTCAAGTTGGGGATACGGTATTGGGGATACGGCCAGGTAAAATAATGATGATATAATATCGATATAACAATTAATTAGGTCACAATACACTTTGAGAATATTGCGAGAGTCGTCATGAAAACAATTTAAAAATGTTATAGGAAGCATCTGATAAGATGTTCATATGTTGTGTTTTTTTTATTAAATAATGATATTTTTTGTAGATGTTAAATAAATGCATGATTGAACTTGAAATGCAAGTTTCTTTAATATAGCACTGCTCTTTTGCTGGTAGATTATTAGCATAAATATAGTATATCATGATATATTTTGTATATCTTAGAAATGTTGAAGGATCTTGACAATTTTTTTTTAAACCAGCATCTGAACAAACCCACAAATAAAAATAATTTATAATGCTTCAAACAGCAACCACTCCATATAAAACCGCAATAAAAAAAGAGAAAATGCGATGTTGTTACTCCTAATTGAGCTTAATAAGAGTTGCTTTTTCTGCAAAACTCTTATAAACAGTTTAATGTTAGTGTTGTTAACAAGATTTGCGTGACTAAACAAATAGTTGGTATTAACTACTGCCTGCCTGCACCCCTCGTGACCCCTGACACGTGACACTCTTTCTGACCTCTACGCGATCTTCTGATATTTATGTTATCCTTTAAAGTCTTCTGTTTTCATACCCAATCCGTAACCCACTTTTCTTTGTTCATGTGCCTGACCATCATCGACCGCTCGCAAATAACCAGCATGAGCAGATGAGAGTGGAGGGGAGGGTGGACGAGGCTTGAGGGCAGGTTGCCATGACTCTCCAAGGGGTCGCTCATTCCTATGAAGTCAGATCCCGGGGTCGAAGGGGTCGAAAGGTCAGCTACGTGAACGAGGTGCTTTCTTGCTTTTCCCACAAGCACACAGCGCGGCACGACACGCACAATCCTTCCAAGCACTAAGACAATCATAATGTTAAAACAATCAGGGTTACATTCTTGATCCTCATATAAATGTGTTACACGACTGAGTCGGGTTGCTGTATTAGGAGTAGTGGTAATAAATAACATATTGCATATCATGTTATATGGATCATATTACACAATACCAGCCTTGGGAATGTAATGCCAGTTTTAGACACATGAAACCGAGGCTGACTAATTAGAGAGTCTGCATTTCCGAATATAATCAGCGCTGCTTTAATATGGGTATGAAAAAAATGCTACTTTTTTTTAAACAACTGTTTAGTTGTTTGAATTCAGAGCCCACACACAGTAAGACATAAAACAGAAATCACACACAAGCAAGGAGGTTTGTTGTTCACATTAGCAGGCGTTCAGGAACATCTGCTTTTGTGCGGGCTTTCTGTCTGCCACGGATCCACCTAAAAGCGTATGCGAGCATGTATAAGGGTGGAACGAAACATTAAATTCAATTCAGTTGGTTACAATACACTACAGCAAAATAAACAATGCCTGAATACGTAACTTTATAAAAGTACATTAATAATACATTACTATTGTGCTGGAATGCAGCAGTGAAACTGCTGTTTTTGTTTAAGTCCACAGTACACCACAAAAGGATGATGTTGTCGCAGATGCATGGATGTGCTTGAAGTATTAGCGCTCCTGTATAGTGCTGTTATTTGTCAGATTCAGCGCACTTGTAATGTTTTAGCCCTGCACTCTCTGGCAATCAGCATCCCAACTTAGGTAACCAGAAGTGCTTCCAAACACCAGACCTTAAGGGTTTGTGGGAATCTTCCAGATCCTGCTTGCTGATGACAAAATCCATTGCTGTTTTTTTATGAACTAATATGCTAGTATTCTATCCACTCGGCTAACAACGTGCTTAGGAGACACTGTTTTTAAACGCTGTTGTCTACCCTAAGTGGGGCACGGTGGATTAACAGTTAGTACGTTTGCCTCACACCCCCAGGGTTGGGGGCTCGATTACCACCTTCACCCTGTGGAGGTTGAGCCTGCATGTTCTCCCCTTGTCCCAGGGGATTTCTCCAGGTACGCTGGTTTCTTCCCCCAGTCCAAAGACATGCGCTGTAGGCTGACTGGCATTTCCGAATTATCCATAGTGTGTGATTGGAAGCGTGAATTTGTTAACGACTGTGCCCTGCAATGGGTTGGGCTAGGCTCCAAGCTGCCCCACAACCTTGTGTAGGATAAGCGGTATGGAAAATGGATGGATGAATGGATGTCTACCCTGATTTGAGATACAGAAGTTACTTTTTTTAGTATTACAATTTGTATTACACCTCATGTAATAAGTGGAAATTTTATGATGAATAATCCACTTTATTATGTTGTTGACTGTTGTCGAAATCGAGAACCTCCTCTTGACCAGTACAATACGATACACCATATACACCCTAGTGTGTGTGTGTGTGTAGGTGTGATTGGGTTTTATTTATTTAAAAAAAACTAAAAGCCAAAATGTTTGTTTGGTTAGTGCTTAAGCTTACGATTATATTTAAATTTACATTTATTTATTTAGCAGACGCTTTTACCCAAAGCAACTTACAAATGAGAAAATACAAGCAAAGCGGTATATCAAGCAGAGAACAATACAAGTAGTGCTACTATACAAGATCTATTAATTGAGTTCTAGAAGAAGCAAAGTGCACAGAGTAGAGGTGTATGTGCAATTTTTTTTAATGAGCTGGTTAGGTGTTCACGGAAGAGGTGGGTCTTTAGCTATTTTTTGAAGATGGTGAGAGATTCTGTGGTCCGGATTGAGGTTGGAAGTTCATCCCACCACTGAGGAACAGTTAGTTTGAAGGTTCTTGAAATGGACCTTCAGCCACGCTGAGTAGGCACTACTAAATGTCGGTCGCTAATCGATCGCAGATTGCGTGAGGGAACGCAAGTTTTCAGGAGAGAGTTGAGGTAGGAGGGTGCTGTTCCTGACAAGGTCTTGTAGGTGAGCATCAAGGCCTTGAATTTGATGCGGGTGGCTACAGGAAGCCAGTGGAGGGAGAGGAAGAGGGGTGTGACATGGGTTCTCTTCGGCGGGTTGAAGACGAGGTGTGCTGCAGTATTCTGAATCATCTGAAGGGGTTTGATGGAGATGGCCGGTAAGCCCAAGAGTAGTGAGTTGCAGCAGTCCTGTTTTGAGATAACAAGAGTCTGGACTAATATCTATAGCTGTATAGCAGCATTAGTTATACATTATTAACATTCATTTTTTAAAATATATTATTAATTATAGCTGCACTGACAATTACATACATGGTAAGACAAACGTGCATGTGTGGGTATCCATGTGTGTGTCAGTATAGCCAGCAGAACATCCAAAAAGCCACATATTGTATAAGAACACATTGTGTATACAAAGTGGATGCCATTTCTGACCTGATAAACAGACATGTAAGGAAATTTCCAGAAACGAACAAAGCAGCAACAACAACAACAAAAAAGGTCAGTAAATCTAATTTCTAAAACATCACTGCACTGTTTTGGAGTAAAGCTTGTTTATGAGCATTACCTAGCTGTACAAAAACATGGTGCACATCTCAGTTTTCAGCATCTGGAGGTTGTGAGGAGAAACTCGTACTTGATCTCTACGCCAATTCACAGAAGAAAGGCAACCGCTGACCTGCGCTGTGTAACTGAACTCGCTGTGATTGAGAGCATTAGCGGAACGCTAAAGCACGGATATTAGCTATGATTAGAGGAACTGTCCAGAATGGTTAGAGCGTTGGGGCTGAGTTTGCCCAAAGCATCGCAGCACAAAAATTGTTGTTAAATGGTGGAGCGAGCATTGCATTAAACACACTCTCTCTCTCACAATTAACATGATCCTAACCTTACAATGCTTCTGGGAAACTTGATTAGGACGTCCTTAATAAAATAAATCAAGTATGCTTAGTAAATTTCACTGAGATATTAGTATCAAGATTAATACATAAGAATGAGTGCATATTTGAATGAAAAGATTGGATTTATCCAAAAATAATTGATGTTCTATTTTTTTTATAATTTCATGCACTAGTTAATCAGATGGCCAATGGGCTAAACCCAACTTTTTGTATTCTAAATCAGAATATAATTAGAAATAATATTAGCAATCACAATCTCTTACTGTACGGATACAGTCCAAGCACTCTAGTCTCACTGACCGTCCTTTTGGCTTCCTCCCTCTGTAGTTGCTTTGCTTTCTTTGAAACAGGGGACATTAATCACAGAGCCCCTGGAGGTCAGGGGCAGTTCGCGGATCAGTGCTAAGCAAGTGAGCGAGGAACAAGAGGCTGAGAGAGCCAGTGAGCTTCCACAGACAGATTGTACTACTAAAACCCTGCTGAGTGAGCTTTAGCGTAGAGGGCCTGTGTCGGTCCGAGGCTGATACACGGCCCAGGTGGGACAAAACCATAAAAGGACAGTACACTAGTGAAAATTAGAAAGAAAACGTCTGGCGATTCTTGAGGTTTTCCCTTTTCAGCCATGCTGGTTATGTATTGAAATAACGTTTCATGGGGGCAGTCCTGAAACCACACTATAATTAGATGTTTAAACACAAAGTTATTCCAAAACAACCACAAAGAAGGCACTGATGTGTAACAGTAGGTGTGAGTATGTGTATAAGCATAGCGTTTCTCTCTGGTTTCCGGAAGAATCATGGTGCAGAATAAAGAGAGTGCTGGTTAAAGCCAGTAATGATGTACTGCTTGCATTAGATTGTGGATTTGTTTAGACAGACAAAGTTCTTGTCTGGATTAGATCTTACTTGACAGACCGTTACTGGTTTGTTAGCAATAATGGAGATTCCTCCGAGCCTAAAAAAGTGCAGGTGTCCCACAAGGCTCTGTTTTAAGCCCTCTAAAGTGCTCGCTTGATATACAGTCCCTGGGATGTGTTATTTACAAACATAACTTTGACCTTCACGTTTGCGCTAATGATACACTTATTATACTAAATAGTGTGAACAGAATGCCTTGGACTATACTGTATATTTAGAGATTATAAGAATCTCCCCATATACCAACACAAGATAAATGTACTTAAACATAAGAAGGTACAGGACCCCCCCCCACACACAAAGTGTTGTACTGTACTAAACTCTAAACACCATGGAGACATGTTTATATATGTGAAACACACAGGATCAAGCATAGTCGCTTTAAAATGGGGCTTTAACTTATAAAGGCTCAGGGTGATTTCTCAACAAGCTCTGATAAATGGTCATGATAAATGAGCTAATGTCTCCACACACACACACACACACACACACACACACACACACACACACACACACACACACACACACACAGAGTTATATGGCCCAGTTCTGGACTATATTCAACTCTGAACTGTGACTCACTCAAATGAAAGGGAGTTCAATAGATTCTATAGGATCCATTTGCACTCAGTCAGTTTTGTTTGTGATAGTTGTGCTTTTATAAGCATTTTAGCTCAACACTGCTCATGAGCACCTTTTACCTTTGAAAGAGAAACATTTATATTATTCACACCTTGCCCTGCCATCCCATAACACACTATTAAATGCACGGATTCACTGTCTCCACCTTTTTTGTAATGTTTTAAACCTCATATGTTGCTTATCACATTATATTTCTTCTGCCACTACTCCTTTACCTCCTTCATTTTGCTTTTGTGGTGGCAACTAGTACAGCTCTTGTGCTTGTTTGGGCCTCATTCAAACGCCAACACTACTTGATACACTTCCCTGCTCAACTAGTCCAATAAACGAATATTGAATTAACAGAATTAAAATGAAATAAACAGAAATGGTACATAGTTGTCCTGTTCTGCCTATTGTTTTAATCGTGAGATTATTTTCTTGGAATGAAACCTTGGCTGTTATTAGTGAGACCTTGGAAATTCCTTTACTCTGAAAGTGATCCGTGGCTGCAAAATGTTTGAGGACCCCTGGATTAGAGCATTTTTCATTAATATTTCAACTCTGATAAACAACTGTAATCAAGCTGCAGGTCCTTTGAAGAGCTGCAGCCAAAGCTGGAATAAGGTGTTTCAAAATAGTTCAACAGGACAAGAAGCAGCGTGAAAGAGAGAAAACTGGACAAAAAAAAAGAAGGGAGGACGATGAAGTGCCATTTCCCAAACATGGCCCGGATGACTGATCACCTCTTCCTCTCTCTTCCCCCCCGAAATAAATGAGTGGGAGAGTAGAGGGGGAACATCTGTACAGGTGTGGCTGGAAGTGAGGTAGTAGTAAGGCTGTGATTCATAAGCACTGGAATGAGATATCAACCGGCTTTAATCAGGCCAAAAAGAGAAAAGTTACAGTCAATGGCAATCTATTAATAAAGATGGTCATTTTAACAGGATGTGGACAGATTCTGCATGGCCTGAGACAGCCTCAACTTGGATTTTTAAAAATCTTCCTCAAGTTGTTCAGCTAACTAGAAGTAAGTGTTGAACATCTGTATAAATAGCCTATGGGTGCAGCAGCATCAACATGTATGGAATTAAAAGAAAACTGGAATTAAAATAAAATCTACTTTAAAACATGGTAGTGGATCACTGATGGTTTGGGGCTGTTTTGCGGTTGCTGGAAAAGCAATTCGTGAAGAATAATGGCTTCGTGAATTCTGCTAACTATATATTAAGGATATTTTAGCCCACAAACAATGTTGTCTCTACAAAGAGGTTTAGACTGCAGACCAGATTAAGCAAAAATGCTTTTAAACGACCATCTCAGGTACCATATTGGAAAATTAAGAAATCTTGTTTCTGGCACGAGAATATTTATGAGAAAATATTACACCCTTTTACAACCTACACCCTTCACAACTGAGAATTAATATGAAATACCACACACTAAGTTTTTCATCGCACAATTGTGAGTTATCTTCACGCAACTGCAACTTTGTGATATTTAACAATTGTGACGTAGTCATTCAGTATCCAAAAATCAAACCGCAACAATACAAGCGGATAATATAATCTACATGAAGTATTCTTTTCAGTGTAGCTTGGTTAGAGGTAGATGAAGGCCTGAAGTGGAACCACAGTCACACTAACTCACAACTGCAGGAGAACAGTTTCAATCCATCCATTTTACACACTGCTTATCCTACACAGAGTTGTGGAGGAGTCTGGAGCCTATTCCAGGGGACTCGGGGCACAAGGTGGGGGGAAGTACTGGGAAGAAACCCCCAAAGCACGGAGAGAATGTGTAAACCCCATGCACACAGGGCTGAGGCAGGATAACAATTGGCAACTCTCAAATGCGAAATAAAATGTTGCATATTATTAACTCAAAATTGTGCGAATATTTTCTCATATGTAACAGAAGCAAGTTTCAATAAAACAGACATTGTGGTAAAACAAAAATATGCAGTATCCCGAAAGGATTCAGCTTTTGTCATATCTCAACCCGACCAAGACTCCATTTCCCAGGAGGCAACACTCACTCCCAACATGGCCGCTGCAAACGACAC
>JAOUWY010000030.1:25396285-25406497 GCA_025728095.1 Prietella phreatophila
ACACATACACACACTTTCGCGCTCTCTCACACACACACACAGACACACACACTCTCTCTCACACACACACACACACACACACACACATTCATATACTACGGACCACGTCAATCAGCCTACAATGCATGTTTTTGGACTGGGGAGGAAACCGGAGTACCCGGAGGAAACCCCCCGCATGCACACTCCGCACACACAGGGCCACGGTGCGAATCGGACCCCCGACCCTAGAGGTGTGAGGCGAACCACCAAGCCACCGTTTGCCCCTCCATTCATGATGCGTCTCCTCAGAAAAAAATAATAATAATAAATCGTACCAAAATCTCAATCTCAGTTCATTTTCAATGCAGTTCTTTTCAGTATTTGTACTTGGGCAGCACTCAAAGTTGATCCTTTTATCTGTTGAGACCAATGACCAGAGACGTTGTGCAACGTGACCTCACGCATGCTGCGAGTGTAACGCAGGAAATATGGAGCAACATATGCGAGTTAATTGTAAATTGAAGCAAAACGCACACTTGCTCTGAATAAACAAACAAATTTGTTAAATCTGGCTAAACAAATAATGCTGACATTAACAAAAGGTCCTCTTCTGCAGTATTGCACGTTTATCGAATTCAAACAGGATGACGACAGTCAACAGCACACCCTGTGTCCATTTGAAAGAAAATTATCTAAAGCTGTCCAGTTCAGTCAGAGCTCATGTCAAGGTGTTTGTTTCAAGCTTGTCTTTTACAAACAGGATTTCTCATTTTATATATATACGAACATGCGAAACTTGGAGAAGCTAGAATTTTTCAAAATTAGTGCAGATTTTCTGCAGATTTGCTCCAAGACACATCACGTGACCTCACCATAATGCATTTCACGTGCGTCGAACATGAGTACAGCTAAAAGGTCTCATTTACCAACAAACATCACTGCAAAGGACTATAATAATAATTTTGTGCAAATAATATAATTTTGTGCAAATGCAATTTCACTAATTCAAGTAGTTTTATGCAAAATAAGCACAAAAGCCGGAAAAAAGCAGCAGCAAAATTGCCGCAAAAATCACACAAAAAACACTGCGAGATCCTCTACGGGCTGAAGAAATATGTTCAGATTAAATACTCTAAGTAAATCTAAGTAAGAAACCGGTATAAGTAAACTGTGAAATGTTTATGACTTTTTATTTTATTGGAAAAAGATATAGCTCTAACTGGAAAAGACTGATCTGGATCACTCTAATTAGACACTTATAGCACACAACATATACACTCTCAAAGTTGATGCAAACATTGTCTAATCCCATCAATAAAAAGACAAATCTAGGCTTATAATAAATGACAGTCTTACAATAACAGCTTCATCAAACATTTGCGCTTTCCTTTAACTCATTTAGAGTCCTGTTGTAGATGAGGGAGTCCTTAAACACAAAGATTTAGCTATTTCAAAGTATATTTGATTTATTCCTTATAAGGATGGGTGATATCTTATTGTTTGCGATATATACCGGTATAAATTCTCCCCACAATAAGAATTAGTCTTCCCGTGATAATAACGATAAAACCTAGTCGATGACGTATTTCTGTACGTGACGGTGTGTGACTCGTTTGCAGCTCACGTGCAGAGTGAAAACAAGTATGGCGGAAGGCGGACATGAAGCTGAGGAGAAGTTTATCGCTAAAGGAGGAGCTACCTCTACAATCTGGAACTGGTTCACTTATAGAAAATCGGTTTTACTTTTAGATCAATGTTTGCGTTTCTGAGGCTCTCAAGATCACAGATTGTAGCCAGTGGTGCATGGTACTAAATTTATATCGTCACTGATATCGTTATCGCAATAAATACCAGAAAATATCGTGATATAGTTTTGATCTCATATCGCCCTTCCCTAGTTCCTTATTTAAACATCTAGGTAAACTGTAAAACATGTTAAAAACAACAACTTTTCACTGGCCTACATATTATTCCCAGCACAGCTGGTGTGTCAAAGAACCTTAAGCAAGAACGATAATCTCAAAAAAAGTGTTTTTTTTTTTTAATTGACATTTTTTCTTCATCTAATGTGTGATCTTCAGTGACCTCAGTCAGATAAAAAATAAATAAATAAATAAATAAAGAGGTAAAAGAGCATTCTGATCAGTGTGTAGTATAATTGCTTTTTTAGTTATTTCCACAACTTAAACTTTACACAGGCTATTACATTAAAGAGATTTTGAAACACGATTTGTCTCCATACTGCAGTGTATATGTTTACGCTGGGTGTGTTAGATATAAAATCAATCACTTGCTAAGAGTGTTCCTCAGACGAGACAAGCTTTGGGCAGGACCCACTCAGATCACTTATTATACTACTACAGTTTCTAGGTCAGATTTCCTCTCGTGGGAGCCATTTGTTAGGCAAAAATATTCCTGGCCCAACATGAGGCTAAATTATGAATGTACAAAGCCTGCTTTAGTGACAGACCATCAAGACCTTCAGTGTGCGATTGAAAAAAAGAAAAAAAAAAATAAGAAAAAAAAGAGAGAGAGAGAGAGAACTCCCAGATGACTGATACTTCATACATATATTTTCATATTTAGATTTTTTTTAAACACATGAGCAGGCTGTAAAAGCAAGGTATTTATGAGCCTGGAGAAAGACGCGACTGTGGGGGGCGAGAGATTTGCCAATATCCACGTATCAAGGGGTAAAGCCTAAGGAGACATTGATGGGTTCCCAGTTATATTCCTCACTCTCACCAGCACGGAACCTTTCTATTAACTTCAATGTGCTTAATGAATAATTCATCATAGTTACATAATCATATGCTTTAAAAAATGAATCACTGAACAATAAAAAAAAGGAGTTTGAGGGGTTAATAAACTAACATAATTAGGCTATATTGTGCCTAAGACTAAGGAAAATAGGCTTAAACAGGCCTATGACAAACAGAAGATTTGATGGATGAGTAAGGAGTAAAACATGACGGGGCATGCTGTTATAGGAAAATAATTAAAGACGGGGTGATGTGATGCAGGCTGATGCAAAGTGGAGTTTCCAACTGTTTTATAATAACAGCAAGTGTTTTATTCTTTTTATACCACAGTAACATCCATCCATCCATCTTCCATCACTTACTCCTTTTTCCAGGGTCACGAGGGAACCACTACAGTAACATTTTTTTTTTTTTACTAAAGAATGATACGTCATACTTTTTATATGTTTATAGTTATGTTTAATGTTGTGAAATAACTGCAGAAGAATCAAAAACAGCTTAAACATTTTAAACAGGTCATCCGTCACCAGCCTCTTGCTAAGCTAATAAAACAAACCAAAACAAAAAGTAAAAAAAAAAAAAAGATAACCCATCATTCCAATGATGTTCCTGAAGACTCGACACTGAAGACTTCTTCCAAATGTGATAAATAAAGTAAAATATCCTCACTTAAACAATTTAAGTTGATTTAACTGGAGCGTCTGCCATACTTTCAAATTAAAAATTTTACAACCAAACAGATTTGAGAATTCAACAGCGCTGTGGTATAATATATAAAGTTTATAGCATTTCAATGTGAAATTGTTATTATACGGCTACAAACAAAAACACACTAGGCGAATGTGGTGTGGTTTGCTATTTGTTGTCATACAATATGTCTGGTGACATTTCTATTTTTTTTCTTCTTTTTTTTTCCCCATTGCAGATTTTTCTTTAGATTTTTCCGGAGCAGAAATGAATTCCATCCCCAGCTGGAACCAAGATGGCCAGCTCCCTTTGTCTCTCCCAGTGCATACACACAGGGGGTTGGCTGGGGTGGAGGTAGGAAAAGGATTATCAGTATTTTCTTTAAGATTGCAATTCACAGGTATCAGAGGCCTCTAAAACAACAAACTGCTGCTTTTAATTCCAACTCCAACAATCATAAAAGAGCCTCGATGTCTAAATTCTAAAATAAGCACCATGTTTTTCAGCACGGACGAAGACATCAGGCGAAAAGAGACTCATGCCCTGCTACGTCATGCTTTTGAATAAAGACAACCTTCAACTCCAAACTCTGCCAGTTGCTACAATCACAAATCCAAACACACTGACTCTAGGAAACCATTTGTACCAAACCATCTCTCAAGACAAGTTACACAAAGCAGACCACAAGCTGCAAGCAGAGTTCCAGAGAGTCTATAATCTACGACTAGGACACCCAGCTTTCTCCGGAGAAACATTTCCTCATAGGGAGAGGTTACAGAGCGCAATTATTCAAATGATTAAATGCTGTTGATGGAAAATATCGCTGTCCTTTCATTATATGCATCGCCGATGTCAAGCTAAATTTCAGTCTGGCTGGTCTTCAAGTTCGGTAAATAAATAGGGGGGGGACATGGGTAATTCTTTATGCCTGACACCACTAATATACAGGTTTTAAACTAGGGATAAAGAGTGTCCTGAAAATGATTTTTAACTCCGTGATTAATAAATCATACTGCAATATTGTGGTCATCTGAGCCAAGGACGCGATAAAGACAGAACATGATAATGAAAGAAGACAGACTGAAAGGCTTACATGGGTTTGTTATACTTGGTCGAGTCAGCATTCCTTCTATATCTATAAAGGCTTTTTAAGACAGAAGTATGGACGCTGGAGTGGCTGTACTGAGCATTTGGAGACTAGGTTAAACCATGCAGTGTGAGCAGAGTTCAGAGCAGGATCCTCCCCTCATGGTGCTTTTTCCGAGGTAAAGTGCCTTTGGTGTCAACATTCTGTACTGCTGAACGCCGCAACAAAACGGTTCCGCCCACATGATTTATAGTCTCTCAACTGTTATTAGACCCAGAGTCTGAATTACCGAAGAGCTCCGTTTCCATCTCGCAGGCTGTTTTCGGCTTGGCCGCACGAATTCGGGACTAAATTTTTCTCTGGTCTCATAAAAGTTCACATGAAAAAGTTTAGCGTTTGAGGAACACGTCGTGCGATGTCATCCATGAGCGGCAGGGAAGAAATTCCATTTATGTTGATGCAATGCTGTAACCTATCTACCAATGACAAGCTCCATCCATCAACCTACAGGTCTTAATTTAGATCCCAGCATGCAATGCAGCCTGTACCTGCAGTGAAACGGACATCTGCTATGGGGAACGCGATGAAAAGGCAGACATCAAGATTGATGTATAACTCTGGGAGCAACTGGTCAAAAACTAGACCTATTTGCAGACATCATGATAATTGCCAATTTTTTTTTACCTCTGTCCATGATCTTGTCATGTCCAAATTTTTGTTTAGCTTTTTTTTTTTTTTTTTACTTTCATTGAACATAACTGTGGGATTGCCTTTTACAAGAAGCACACATATGTTTCTTTTAAACTCGGAAAGATAAGAAAGGTCAGAAAACAGATTTAGGACTTCTTTAATGCTTCGATGCCAGGATAATGATGACATGTGGGTCTATATACTGTGAATGTTAAATTTCAGGATTTACAACACAGAGCTGCTGAATTCTCATTCCTGATTGGTCAAAAGGTTTTGATTCATTTTATATAATAGTAGCTCTGACTGTAGTGAGTTTAATGTACTTGTACTTGGGGCTGGGTGATATATCGATATAATGATAAATAATGACTTGATACACTTTTCTGAGATATCGTTGGTATGGTGATTTATTAAATGGTACTGAATAGATGTTGATGTGACAATTTTTAAAAAAAACTTAAGCTTCTTTGTCTTTATAGGCATTAAAGAAAAGTATTGTCAAACTCCATTTAACGACTTTTTGTTGATTTTACTACGGTTTTGCAGACAATTTGCTAGCTAAATTATATATCAAAATGTCCTCAAGTATCGTGATATGATGTTTTGCTCATATCACCCAGCCCTATGTACTAATATATAATCATTTCGATATTACACAACAACCACATACACAGCGACTTGCATGGGCCCCAGTATATGCTGTTATTATATCAGTCCATGGCAGACATTACGGAAACAAATGTAAAAAATGTGTGTGGAAGTGAAGTTTTCTGTGAGGAGACGTTTATTTGGCATTGATGTAAGGAGTCTCCAGTTTTCTGCAACAGAACTATCTTAAGGACAGAGGACTTTCTGCTTTCCGGGTCTCAGTAACATGACAATCTGCTGCAACTCAAGTAATAACAGGAACTAACTTGGTTGTGATGTTGCACAACATGAAATATATAAAAGGTACCGTGTGTTGTTCTTTAATGAAGGAAAATGGTTGGTTGTTGGAAACTTACTGTGGTATAAGTGGAATAAAACACTTCAGGACATGCTGTTAGATGAAAATAACTCCACCATCACATTGTTGCTGATTTTCCTAGCACGCACTGTATGTTCTATAGGTGTTTTATTTCTTACATATAGGATAACTGACTGTAGGCACATCTTTGGTCTGGACAAACAGAGGTCCTTTAGTAGTGCTTTCTACTTTCTATAGTAGGTGATTAAAAAAGGGAAGGGGTAGACTTCTTCATTTATATCAGACATCTGAGTATTATACATAGTGGCCTAAGATGTTATAGGTCTTATAAACTGTAAAATGTCAAGATCAATATGTACAAGTGATCTTTTTTCCCCAGACCAGATTACTGAACCCACTCCTCACTCCATATTTTAGTTTTTAACTATTTATCTCTTCATGAGCTCAGTCTACTGATACAGCAGGGAAAACTCAATAAATGAGAAACAATCATTTTGGTTACATTAACATATTACAATTCCAATAGTATTTACAGAGTAAGCATGACAGATTGGGGATTTGGCTTGTATTTCATTCAAGCACTCCCTCAATGCACTTGTTGGTTAAAATGAACACTTTATCAAAACTAAATAACGTATACTGCTTTTCGGGACATTATTCTCACAGCTCAATCTATATTAAATGAACAATGACTCTACACACAAGTGCTACACAAATTAATCTGGCTAATCTTAATCTCCTGGCTAATGCTAATTATTTTTATCATCTTGAACCTTTGTTGTTCACAGATGTAGGTGGTTTCCCTGAAATACACTTAAAGCACTAAATACATGAGCAAACTTCCCACTTAAGCTCTAAATGGTTTGGTATACATTTTGAGGGGTTGTAAACAGAAGATTATTTGCCTTGGGATTAATCTAACGTCTAAAATGTGATATCGCTATTCCATGAAAACACTGTTTTAAAATATATTTAACACATACTTCTGTTCTTTGCACCTCTACTTAGTGCTAGACCTAAATGAACACCACAGACGTCACTCTCTTGAGACGTCACTTCAACACTTGAGATTTCACTGATAGCACTTTAGCTAATGTATTTTGCTCAATGGGGGATTTTGCTCTGCATAATTAGGCATTATCTTATTCCCAGTTCCCTTTCTCAGGCAAATGAAGCAATCCTACCTTACAAAGGCCCTCCAACGGAGAGGCTTAAAACGGTGACACATACACACTCATTGCACTTTAAGAGTTCCATTGTCATTCTATGTGGAGGCAAAACCAACATGGGATCCAATTTGATTTAAGGATCAACCCTCAGTCAATATAAAAATGTGGTTATCAGGTAAGGGTAGGGTCCGTAAGGTAAGAAATTAAGGCCCAAAAAAAAATAAATTACTCAAATTTGAAGATTTTAGAAAGGTTTGTACACCTATATCCAGATATTCACTCAAACACACACAATTTAATACCTGTATTTCCTGACTCATTAACACACATAAGTCAGTAGCCTACACACTGATTAATTTCATTATTATTGCTTTCAGAAGTTATAAATGCTACTCTCATTGTTACATTGAAGCAAAAGTCCATCCTTAAACACATTAAATATGTTTACACTGACCTGTTTGTAACATGCTTAGCGATTTTGCTCACAGTTTGTTGGCTGGTGTTGTATTTTTTGTTATTCCTGTGAGAAATTAGCATTTGTCTGCTGCTCTGTCACATTACTACCGCAGTTCAACGGTGTTTAATGTGGTGATAAATCAATAATGGAAATGAATCAGTATTTTCTTGATTATGTGAACTAATAACTGAACATGAATTCACATTAAAAATGTACTAATGTTGAATTTCTGTATTGTTTGTCTCAAGAATCATAAGTACTGTTCTATTCCTGCTTTCTACTTATGACAACATTAAGTATTGAGTGATCCAGACGGAGTGACCCAGGTGTTGTACCATTTTTGATATATGAGGGGCAGTGTGACACCAACTCATTGTTTATTTTAATTTATGCATCCAATGTTTAATAGGCTCCAGGTTCCCCCGCGATGATAGTGTCATGTCTAAAAACCCTATAAATACTCTCTGTAGCCTACTGGAGCCTCAGCAAAAGTGGCTTGTCTCAGAGTGCTCCTCGGTTCTTGAGAATCGTAGTAATAAAATAATACATGTTTCGCCCGAGTTCTCTCTCTTTAAATTCTTATAGGTGGATTTCCATGACACATCCAACAATCTCAAACACAGGTGATAATGGTCACGTTTTGCCATTAGCTCCGAAAAAAAAAACAATAGAGTGAGAGCTTTTTTTTCCACCATTTTCAGCAAAGTTCAGTCACACACTAGTGAGTAATCCAACGTAGGACTCAGAATCCCAGAAAACATTCCAGATCTACTACACAGCTGCACTGAAGTTCAGGAGAGACCTGTTTCAGCTAGTTATCAATGTACGAGATGACAAGCCTGCTGGCAGTGATGGTGGTATTAGCATGAAAGATGGACAGATTAAAGGACTAAAGCCCTGCTGCATCACTTTCTTGAGATAGATGTGATTTCACACTGCTGCCACTATCAGTGAGTTAAGGCACTGTGAGTAACCAAAGTGAAAAGAAACCAGTATGTCGAGGAAAGATGTTTAAACTGTTAACATCACCTCAGAATTTAATAACAAAATGAATATTTTACACAGCTAAAAAAAAAATTATAATAATAATAATTTTTTAAAAATCACATTGATTATAAGGTATATATCGACATGTAAGTCATTCAAGGTAGTTATCCAGGGAAGTCATTCATTTAAAAAAAATTTTAAACCAATTGAATTAAACGCGTAGTGGCTGAAACAGTTTTAGTCCCTCTGCGGACACCGTAGTCGCATCTATCTGATTAGATTAGTGCACGCGATATTGTCAATCTGTCTGACGCCTAGGCGCGAGCGCTTTAAAGCTCCATTAATAAGTGTCCATTAGAGAGAGAGAGAGAGTTGGGATTTAAATAAAATACAATTTCAAAGCATTATTGCTGTATAGAAATGATCGAAGATTGAACACAACCACAGAACTCACTTTCCAATACTGGAAACCGGAAATATGGACAATTCTACTTCCAATAAATGATTTAATTAAGTGTTATTAGGAGTGATGGCGATCACCTGCTGTGCACCCTTACAGGACGGTCACGTGATCTAAATGGACAGTTTACACACACACATTGTATACATTTTACTATATAAAAATAATAATAATAAAACAATCTTATTATATATTTAAAATAAATGATCTTGTAATCCTGCGCCTTGGTTATTGATGGTTATTTATAAGCCTGTGTTCTTTTGCATACACAGTAGAAACCCTTTCCTGGACTCATGTATGAACTCATGAATCACTTTAGGGTGGATATTGTAACTTCCAGCAGCTGATGATGAGCAAACGTAAGGCTCTTACCGGCGGCAGTGCGCATCATGCAGCTGCTCAGTACAATCAGGAGGAAGTGCAGAACGCAGCGGCGGTGTCGTTGGCATCCTCGCGGTGCCAGCCTCTGTGCTGTCCGCCTCGGACACCACCTACCTACGCTCTCGTGCTCCGGCGACATGCCTGTACATCCACTGCAAACCGGTTCAGGACTTAAAAACTGGACTGGAAAGTGCACGGACTCTTTGGAGGCTCTTTACGCGCGCGCGCTTGCTCCCCTGCGCTCGCGCTCTCTCGCTCTCTTCTTCCTCCTCCTCCTCCTGTTCACTCTTGTGTTTAGGAGTTGGACTTTACTTTCACCCCCACCTAACTGACTCCTGCACGCTCCCGCATACAAGCCAAAACTCCGCGCACACACTTCACATATGACGGAGCCCCCCTCCCGAGCTGAGGCCACCCCCGAGCTGAGGCCACGCGGTCCCCACAAGTCAGTGTGTGTGTCGCCACCTGCTGGTGGAAATTGGACACAATCCATCCATCAATCTTCTACCGCTTATTCCTTCTTCAGGGTCGCGGGGAACCTGGAGCCTATCCCAGGGAGCATCGGGTACAAGGCGGGGTACACCCT
>JAOUWY010000030.1:25488376-25504442 GCA_025728095.1 Prietella phreatophila
CCCCCCCCCCCCCCCCCCCAAAAATAAATAAATAAATAAATAAATAAACAAACAAACAAATAAATAAAAAGCAGGAAAGGTGATGAGAAAGTGTAACGAATTGTTCCAGTTTTACTAGTGCAATATTATAATTTTATTTATATTTGCCGTTTTACTACATCATGCTTGGGCATTATTAACCTACATGATGTAGCCTACATCACAGGAACACTGCTAAGTTAGAAGTCTCAGTGGGTCTTTTAAAGATTAGTGAGCTGAATAATGTCCTTAAAATATTTTAAAATTCGATCCAAATCAGAGGAATTGAATTAATGCTTCTATCTTCAGCGAAGGCTCGATATCACGTCGGAACAAAATCAATATGGAGTAAATTGGCTATTGAGAGGTGTCAGTTATTTGTTCTGGGGTGTTGGTTGGTCTTTAAACAGAGGACATGCCATTAGATATTAGGCAAAGTCTTCAGTATTAGTCTACTAGATACAGTCTCTGGGAAAAAAAAGGCGTGGGTTGGGGGGTACTAAAATTGTACCCTTCACTGCCGCTGCCTGATCACAAGCATCAGCTCGTACAGTAGCTATGGCCATGTCTCAGAAATGTGCATATTGTATTCTATATTTTTAAATCTTTACTCTAAAAAGTAGCCTAAATATGATCCAGTTATGTGCATTAAGTCTTCTATAAAGGTACACTACATATATCAATATTTTCATAACAAATCTAGACCTACATATTAGGCTACAGGTGAAAAAACAAATAAGGGCATAAATCCACATACGGTAGAGATACACTCCCAAGAGTGTTCTCAGAGAAATAATGCGGCAATAATTTAATTAGGCTATAGCTAGATTAAACACATCCATAATTATAATTTGCATAGGCTATTTCTGTATCAGGATTTGTTTGAACCGCTACATTAATTTAACCTTGATATAAATAGATATGTTCTATATACAACTACTACTACTACTAATGATAATAATAATAACAATAGTCTACAATCTTGGCTAAAAACATAGTTTTTTACTAAGTAGCCTAACCTGATGGATAAAGATACACAAAACATTTTTTTTGAAAACAACCCTACTGACAGTGTTTCACACCGAGGATTAATGCTCACTGAGCATCATTATGTCACCCTCCTCTTTCCTTTTCATATCTCTTTCAAGATGCAATCAATGCCTCCAATTCATTACTCTTAGTGTCGGCTTTAGGTACGGCTCTTTTGTCATTAGGCAATAATTCCCCCTCTCTTCTGAGTCCTACATAACTTCTCGTCTCCGCACTTTCACAGATGCCTCCGGCTATAAATACTAATGCAATCTCTTTGACTAATTTGATTTTTGCTGGTACACTTGCAGTTACGGGTGAACTTTCCCACGACGGAGATTCAGAGGAGGGCAAAACATCCCAAAGAACCGAACAGATCATTTCCATAATTACCCAACTGGCAGCCTAATGACCTCTCAGGACAATAAAAAAGAGGTCTGTTGTTAATTTCAGTGGATTTCGAACTAAGATTCCTATCTGACACTTTCACGAGGCAACAAGTGGACTTTTGATTCATGCACTTGAGGGTCCACTGGTCGCTGCACGTGTATGCTTATAACGTCATCATTTATGGATTTATCACAATTCAATTTTTATATTAGGGTTGAAATAGTTGGCTAGACACGGAGGCCGCAATAGTCTAATTAAAGCAACCACCAGTCGTTCTAATGACTTCTTTCCCTATTAATATTCTGCACAATTTCTTCAAATCGGATTTTCAGACAGGCCCGACATCCCACTTTCCATCCTCTCATTTCAATGTGAAATGCATGCATTTTACTGCATCTGTCTTAAAATACTTCATAGTAATACAAGGAAAAAGAAAATAAAAGCACTACATATCAGCATGCATTTCTGCAGGTTGGACATGCGCCACATTACATTTCCAACACTGTCCGGTTAAAGCCCGAAAATCCGAATAAAATTTGTATGTTGCTGTAAATCTACTGAGTTTATTGGCATCATAAAAAAGCCTGAATGTAAATCAATGACATATGCACGCGCAAATCTATTTTTCCATAAATACGACATAGGCTTTTTGCGGCCTCATCACTGTTAAGAGCTGCAGTAGGCTACTGATATTTTACAGTGTTGTTTCTGTAGAAATTAATGTATAAATCTCGAAATGAAACCCAATTTGTATTTGACATAGCCTGTTTGGAGGCATGCACACCAGACTAATTTAAGCACATGGAAACTTTTGTCTTGAATATAAATATAATTTTTTCTAAATCAAAATGTCATGTGTAATCTTTATTGTGGAATCAGGTAAATTGGGCCACTTTTATTTTATTTACTTCACCAGCCTCCAAAAAAGGTCACACCCACTTTATCAATTTCAGACCAATCACATCATGTGCTGCATTGTTGTATTATGGCGTTAACAGTATGGAATTATTTGTAGCAGTTGAATATGGAAATTCAAGGAGGTAGGAATTTCTGAAACCATCTGGCCCAATTTACCTGACTTACCTACTGCTCTACACTCTCAGAATAAAGGGTACTATAGCCTACTATTCCTTGCTGATCAGGTGATACCTTCAGGTGTACACACTAAGTACCTTTAATATATATCTTTTACCTAGAATTGTCAATGGCTACATTTAACGCTTCTAATTATGGCCTAGTTCTGTACCTTAAATGATTTTAATGATACACTATACCCATGTTTCTAGTTGAAAGATACACATTAAATGTGCTAAAAATGTATCTCTGATTAGTACTATTTTCTTTGTGATATTATATTCATTTTAAGCTGGGAGAATTGGAAGGGAGTATGTTATGGTGAATATAGTAAAAACTGATGCATGAGATCAATGTTATTTACATTAATAACAGTATATGATGAGTAATAATGTGCCTATAGTAATGAAAAGGCTGAGATTTTACATAGTCTGCACACGTGGTGACAAATGTCATATTACATATGACAGTTATTTATTTACTGCAACGAGTATGAAAAGGCATCATTATTATCTCTGATTTCTCAGCAGAAGGAATCTCCATTACAGCTGTGCGACAGTCCCACTTTTCCTTTTTCACTGAAGGTATGCATGATTTGTCAAATGTCAAAATCATGATACTTTATTGGCATGTCAGTCCCAAAGTTACAACCAAGGGCTTTGTTTTTAATCTGCAGATGCACTGGAGTGGTAGTCTACGATGCCAACAGCAAGTACATTGTAACTGAATCACCTGTATGTGCCATCTGTTGGTCGAAACAGGTAATGAGAGCAACATTATCCACAAACAAGCATGAAACGATGTTATTTGGTTATATTCTGGAATTACATACTGTATACTTAAAATTAAAATGGCATATAATGTGTATTATGTACATTGCTAATTGTGTAAAATTTGGAGAAAAATCTTTAGGACTTTGCCTACTTTTCTTTAAAGAAATATTTGATGTATGTGCACGCTAGACACAAAAACGTATGCTGTGATCGACTTATTGACCCTCTAATTGTTGTGCAAAGTTGTGAAAGTGCCTTCAGCCCCAAGTTGAGCATATGATGTCAAATCAATATTAATATAGCGCTTTTTTACTTTTAAATGTGATATACTGTATATGCTAGTATTTGCTTTAGATAATAACAAAGAGGTGTATTAACAAGTTAAATCTGTAACACTGACAATACATTTTGCTGTTATGAGGAGGTAAATACAGTATATATATCACTCATATCACTAACCTTAGTTGGCTAGAGTGTTACTAACAAACAAACTTGGAGGCATCTCAATTTTCTTCCACCTTCCTACTTCTGAGTTAGGCATTAAATGGAAGCTTCTCTCCATACAGGTACAGGTTATGTGCCATTAAGCATTTCAGTGTAAAATATTTATTGTATAACCTTGTGAAATTGTTCCCAGCCGACCTGTGGGGAATCAGATTATTTGTATTATTTAAACACATAACCCAAGTGGTGTTAAATTGTCATTTGGTAGTCAGGAACCCTACTGGAATCCAGCAGCCACAATTAATGGCACCATGTGATTGAAGTTGAGAAGGGGTTCAGAACAACTAATTCGATTAACATGCTGGAATTCAGCATGCAAACAGTCTATACTAGAAATTAGAGCTGTTCCTGTCAGATGACTTGCATGTGCATGTGATTTGATTTGAATAACTGTCTTCTTTCTGACTGTTTACAAAGTGCTAAATGCACTCACAAATGCACCTACATTACTTGCCAATGTCAGCACCTTGATATCAGATCCAAATCAATCTTGTTCAATATATTGTTGATTCAGGGTTTTGTCCATGTTTTAGTTAGGTTTCCACACTAGCTGTTATAGGTGTAAATGTCACCATTTTGCAGAAACCTATATTTCTTGAAGGAATGACAAGAGAAAAGTTTTGATTTGCCAAGAGAGTACTGTCAGAGGTCTATTTTTTTGGTTTGACTTCTACACATCAGATCACAAGGTGAAGTGTAAATGTGCAAATTAAATATTTCTTTTATTTGTAAAATATGTGCCGTATTTGTTATTGTATCATATATGCTATCCCACTTATACAACAGTGCTGTTGAACGCCCAATACTCATTGGTCAGAAGGTGTTGATTAATTAATTTTCTATGACAAAACCTCAGACAGGCTGCAAGGATTATATTGATGCACATGTTCTAATATGTTCTAATTTCTGTAGTAACAGCTTATACAGAGACTTTAAAAGATGTCTAATTATTGATATGGCACAGTTTCCTGTAAGGAGATGTTTATTTAACCCTTTTCCAAGGAGTCTCCAGTGTCAGCATTGTTTAACAGTCAGAGGTAAAGCTGTAACTTTAGGTTTTCCGACACAAGAACATTTTCAAAACAGAGGATTGAACTTTACTTCAAAAAGAACAACAGGAAATGATAGTTTATAATTGTTATAATGTAAGTGATAGTAGGATCTAACCTGCTTCATTGATGTTTCACAACATTAAATATAACTCTGAATGAATAAAAAGCACTTCTCGTGCTTGATTTAATAAAAAAAGTTAATCATTGGCAAATTGTGTGGTATACGAGGAATAAACATATTATCTGACATAATGTTACTGCTTGATTATTTCCAGCATGTTCTGTGTTTTATTCCTTGCATATGTACTCCATATTCTTTCTACACCCCTCTCCAGCATTTTCACCACTGTGCTTTGCAGGTGTAGTATATGAATAAATGTCTCTTCCTCTTATTACTCTGGCCCACTGGGATTTTCGAAGCTGTTTGCCTGCATCCTGTGATGAGCCTAAACTTTTTTGCCTCATTTTTCCTTCCTTAGAACAAAGGATTCCTTCTTCCCCCTGTTTTGCTCTACTTTATCAGCTGCCTCAGGGCTGCACCATAGCGGCCCCCTCCACATCCACTTTAGTCGGTGGAAACCACATATTAAATTTGCATGTCATCAGTCACTTCATTGAGCACTCAGCCAGATTCCTCACTGGGTCATTCATCTATGTGCATGTTCTGGACACACATCCCAGAGAAAGCAAGCTCGTGAAAATATTAAGGAAGTTACATACATTTCCAAATTTGTTGGCTATGTCACGCTCGTGTGTTCCAATAAATTTTTGGCATGGTTGTAAAGGAAGCGTTGAGATTTTTGCACGGTTTTGTAATGTTTATGAGTTGAATAGATGTAGTGATAAGGGTTTCTGTCCAAAGAGACTTGGTGACTGTAGTCTAGTGTGCAGTATGCAGTGTGCAATTACTTGGAAGCAAAATTACTCAATGCATTTCAGACCTGTTGTAAGAATTATGTTGGTTTCAGTATTATGCGGTTTCATTATTATATTATGGCCCAAGTTCACAGCATGAAGCCTATAAAATGCCTTGCAAAAGTCTGAATAATTTCAAAGCAAAGTTTGGCATGCGCAAATTACATTTCCCTAACTTGAGTCATCTGACCGATTCTCACTAATTCCCTAGATAGATAGGCTTTCAAGTAGAATTCTGACTCAATTGGATTACTTTTCTGACAGATTACTCAAGGGCTTCTTTTATTTTCACTGCTGACTGCTGGTGATTAACAATGGTTTGTTTGTCCTCATGACTTTATGATAATCTTGTTTACAGTTTTATAATTGCTGTTATGGTGTCACATTTAATTGTGTAACTTTAAAATCACACAGGAAGCAATGCTAGATTTTTCAAAACAGTTTCTGGAATAAGCAAAAGCACCAGAACCTCTAGTTATGTCAGTTTGCCAAGTATAAGGAGAATGCTGATCAGTCGATTTAAGCACATCTCACTGGAAAGTCTGCATCTGGGGAATAAAGCCAGTTGCACATCACACAGCTGGAATTCTCTCTTAGCCCCAGGACACATGTTGTGTTTTAACTTGGTGTGCCATTTAGTGCCCAAGGCAAACCAACGAACTAAACCAATCAGCTAATTTTCCTACTGTACGTCAGTTAATTTCAGCGTGCTAATGGGAGAATGCTTCTTTTATGACACATGCAGTGATTACTAGGTGCTACTGGATCATAAAGTTGAATGATGTATGTGTCTGTGTGAGCTAACGGACATGGTTTCAGACTTGCAAATTCAAAATAAGTAGTATGACTTAATCTACAGTCCCCTCTGAAACTATTCAAGGCCAATACAACATTTGCTGTAGACTGAATACATTTGCGTTTGAGATCAAAAGATTAACATGAGAAGAGAATTTATAGTTTCAGCTTTTATTTCCTGGTATTTATATGTCTCTGTGTTAAAAGACATAGAACATAGCACATTTTGTACCAGACAACCCAATGTTTATGTGAATAAAAAATATTGAGAAATGTGACTGACAGGTGTTTCTTGTTATCCAGGTGTGTCCTGTTAGATTGAGTGTTTAAACAACAACTAGTTCTGAACATCTACCCTTGGTTTTAGCCTTCAGTTTCACCTGTAAAGACTGCATTTGTTAAAAAGGATAAATCAACATGAAAACCAGAGAGCTGTCTATGGGAGAAAAGCAAGCCATTTTTAAGCTGAGAAAAGATGGACTTCAAGACTGGTAGACTTCAAGACATGGATGGCTGTGGACAAATTAGTATAAAAGAAAAAGTCCCCAATACTGGAGTCTGTCATGAGTGAAAGAATATGTGTAATATTTCATTAGTAAAGCCAAAATCAAAATTGAAAACCCACTGAATAGGATTGATGTGTTGACATTCCCATAAATTACTTAATATTTAATTATCGCTATAAATGTAAAGTACTGTGTAATAGTCTTAGGCACCCTATTTTGTTTAGTAAAACATTTTGTTATAGATTTTTATTTAATGGCTTCTACATTATTGAATCAGTACAAAAACATTTTAGATTTCAAAACATTAGATTTCCAGCACAAAATGAAATATTACAGAAATATGTCAGTAAAGAAAGCAGCACATTATGTAAGCGAACACTTTTTAGACAAAAACACAAATACAAGGTGCTGGGATTTGCTGCAAAAATAAGAGGGAAGAGCAACAGTCAAAGTCTCCTGAAGAACCATGGTTGATTCTGCAAGATGCTCAATAAAACTTACAGCTCATTTCCTTATAAAACCGCACAAACTGTACCTGAGACTACGAAGTTTTTTTCTGAAACTCAGCAACTCACAACTAGCATTCCACATGGGTCAGATCTAGGTCCACTGCTCTTTTCTATCTACACTACATATCTGGGGCAGGTGATTGAATCTCATGGCTTCTCATACCACTGCTATGCTGATGACACCCAGCTCTATTTGTCCTTCTAGCCTGATGATCCATCCGTCTTTGCACGTGTCTCTGCTTGCCTGTTGGACATCTCGGTCTGGATGAGGGAACACCACCTTAAATTCAACCTGGCAAAATCGGAGCTTCTCGTCATCCCAGCCTGTCCCTCAATCAACCACAACCTCACTGTACAGCTCGGCTCAACCACACTCAAACCAACCCGGATGGCCAGAAACCTTGGGGTGATTCTCGATGACAGCTTGACCTTTACAGACCACATCACAACAGCTGCATGGTCCTGTAGGTTCATCCTGTACAAAATCTAGAAAATCAGACCATACCTCCCCGAACAGGCTACACAACTAGTAGTCCAGGCCCTTGTTATCTCAAAACTGGACTACTGCAACTCACAACTCTCAGGCCTCTGGACCAGCTTCATCAAACCCCTTCAAATGATTCAGAATGCAGCAGCACACCTCGTCTTCAACCAGCCCAAGAGAACCCATGTCACACCCCTCTTCCTCTCCCTCCACTGGCTTCTTGTAGCCACCCGCATCAAATTCAAGGCCTTGATGCTCACCTACAAGACCTTGTCTGGAACAGCATCCTCCTACCTCAACTCTCTCCTGAAGGCTTATGTTCCCTCACACAATCTGCAATCAATCAATGACCGACGCTTAGTAGTGCCTACTCAGCGTGGCTCAAGGTCCTTTTCAAGAACCTTCAAACAAACTGTTCCTGAGTGGTGGAATGAACTTCCAACCTCAATCCGGACCGCAGAATCTCTCACAATATTCAAAAAACAGCTTAATACCCACCTCTTCCATGAACACCTAACCCCCCCCCCATTATTTAATTAATGTAGAAACATTTAATTTCGTTATTCTTTGAAGGCATCTTTGCTGTACAGTATTTCTTTGATGTTTGCACAGTACTGTAAATAATTTAGAATTACAACTCAATTCAATTTGTATAGCACTTTTGTGGTTTGTGTTTTACTAAATTGTCAGCTAGAGGTGACCTGAGATTACATGAATAAGGAACCTTGAGAGGAACCAGTCTTACATGGAACCCATACTCTTCTGGGCAATACCTGATAGTGGGATTATAAATCTTTACAGTATACAGATGTAAAGGGAAAAGCCAAACTGTGCTAAATGCTTTGAAATGATGTTTGATGTGAAAATGAGTCCTGGCATGAGCATCAGGTAATGTTTTATGCTTATAGAAAAATCAAGGCTACAGGTAAGATTATCTGCTCAAGCAAAATTAAAAACATTCAGCTGCACACCATTGTAACCACTTATTGTATGGGTAGTGTTCAAGCTTATATTCCATCTTTAACCGTGTCCTCTGTCATCTTCTACACTTGTGTTACTCAAACCACGAGCATGATTGCCATCCTTGTTAATGCCCAGTAATCCATCTACCAGGGTGGAGGATGAGTTGCAGACCTCGATTGGGTATTTCCAGAACCTTTACTCACTCCTCACATGAGGTTGACATACAGATTTAGTGTCACATTAAAATTAGGATGTGATAAAAGAGCTGGTCACAGAGGTCATGCCACAACCACAGGTCATACCAGAACACAATACACACTTCAAATCCACTGTCACATGAACAAGATATGGGCAAATATGTAGTGATTATTCCTGTGTTGGTCTTGTCTGTAATGCATGAGAGAAACCACACCTTTCATTGTAGACAGAAAGGATTTAGCGAATACAAAAGTTCACTTACTATAATTTTTTCCACCCAAGAAATAGAATACAGACTCCTTGTGGTTTTAACTAATATTGAATTGCAAAATGTTGCATTGATTAAATTGTTAGAATAATGTACAGCTATTAAAATCTTATACATTATCTTAATGCACTTAATATTATCAAGGTATCATTTCACTCTCAAGTAATATGTAGAGCTCTGACCTATTTACTGCTTCAAACACATGAAGATGTAAAAGATCCTTGGCAGATCCTCATAAATGTATCATTGACACCATGTGCCATAATAGTCACCATTTAGAACTGTTCTTTTTTGATGGTTAAAAAGAATGCTGTGAAACTTCACTATATACATCAACAGTTATTTGTTTTTAATTGATTTATTATTAGCCTTAGATTATGGAGCATCTACCACACAAGTCCCGGTGAATGAGTTGTTCTTATATAAACGATAACATATCAGAATAAGAACTTGAAAATCATTTGAATTACAACTAGTACTTCTGTCAGATCTGCTATTATAGAAAAATTAACAATCTTTTCACCAATCGTATTTGTGAATTTAACAACGCAGTGGTATAATTGAAGATTAAGAAATTCTGAGCTCTTATAAATATGGATTTCATTATCATTGAACACTGGATCCAGAATTTTGTGCTCTGTGTATGACATCCACCTGTCCCCATCTATCCTTTGCAGACATTATATGGTGATCGAGATTATAGACGTTTAGCTGCCATCAGTGAGCTGAATAAATAAGACTCTGATTGACACTCTTTGAACCATGCTAGAAAAGCCTACACAGGAATAACTGCTGATCTTAACCCATTAACAGCTTCAGGTATTCATCTTAAAGCAGATTATTCAGTAACTAGTATGAATGATTAACTATCTACTTGTAAAAGGACATTCACAAATACAGTGATATTATCATTGCAAGTTGCAAGGTCACTGTACTATGAAGTCCCTAGTAGGCATTCCTACTACTGGTTGCCATAGTAACATTTATCAGTGAGTGGTGCAACTAACATTCCACTTTTAATAACATATCAGTTTTCTTGCTGCTAAAATGAAACATTCTTGAGGGAGAGCATTTGTATTTAAAATTCACCAGTGTATATTTGCATCATATATGAGATGAAGGAGACCAAGCACTTTAAATCCGCATAAAATTTTTCGGAACATTGTTGCATCACTGGACACGCACACGCCTAGTCATCAACAGTCCCTGTGGTTCATTCCGCCGGAAGTTGCCAGGTCACGTTGAAAATAAATTATCTCCGGTCGCATTATTGTTGCGAGTCACTGTATGTGTGAATGTACCTTAAGTGAAATGGAACTGAAAAATTGTGTAGTTATGAGAGTGAGGACCAATGCATGTCTGGACGAATTTGAAATGAACATGTTCACAGTCATCTTGCTTGCTACAGAATTCAAAACATGTTGTCTCCTCCGCTTTGGTTTTAACACATCATTCTGATAATAGTACAGTACATTTTACTGAGTTCCCCAGTGTGAACAGTGTGAACACACTCCTTACAGTAAAAGTATGCACCACTTGAGAAGCAGATATTGATTCTATAAACATGTGTAATACAGTATGCTTATAAGGACACATGCTTCATCTACACCAGCAGAACAGTTGTGTGTAACTGTGGAAATCTTAAAGTGTTAGTTGTGAGTTGTTTCATGTTCCTGGTAGTATCATTTGTTTCAGCTGCTGAAGGTCTCTGTTTCCCAACTGCTGGCAGAACCAGATTAAGAGGTGCACACGGGATAGATGAATGCCAGTTGAATGAAAGATTGGGGTCCATGCCTGTTTTTTTTCCTCATTCAGACCTCAGCCTGTCAGAGAGACGAACATGGAGGAGACATTATTTCTTTATTCAGTGTTTAGATCTGTCTCAGTTCTACTGAGAAAAGTTAATAAACGTCAAACGTAAGGAATGAAACATCATAGGGTGTGTGGTTATGGAAAAATAATCAATGACTAGGTTGTGTGATGTGCTTATTTTCCTCTAACAGCACATCCCAAAGAGTTTTATCCTCTTCCATTCCTCTTTTATTCCACAGCGTTTTGCCATATCGGCCATAAACAGTCTCTTTTTTCCGCTCTTTTTGTTGAAGTTAAAATCACAAATAAATGCAGCTTGTTATGTAATTAAGAAACCACAAAACTCTCTCTCGCTTGTTGCAAAACGTCCCCTTGTCGAAAAGCTTAAAGGAGCAGTGCTGACACTGGAGACTCCTTCCATTTCCTTAGAGAAAACTCAATGATTACACACATAAAATTTGTTTATGTGGAACACAGTCCCTGTGTGTGTTTTTACATAAGAAATGATAGCATATTACAACAACCTGTGATTTGCAGCTGGAGCTACTCTCTGTAATAGGAAATTCATCTGTCCAGTCGAAATAAAGAATATTTTAATGTTCTCTCGGCTCCAGATGTGCAGACCACCAAACTATATAAAAAACTGACCAATAGAGCTGTAAAGATAGTATTTCCTCTATATTTTCCTCAATACCTCTATTACATGTCTATTGGATAAACCTGCATTCCTATAGTAGAGGAAGAAAGGCAGTCAGACACCAATATAAAGACAGACAATCGGTAGGTGTCGGTTGCCACCAACATTGTGACAAGTGTGCAACAACTTCCCAGTCTTGTTTATAGCTGAAGAGCAGCATGCCCTCAGGACAGCAGGGCCTGCGTTGGGAGCAGGTCAAGAGGTAGGTCATGTCAGATGAAATACTTCATACAGCTTTAGATTGCCTGCTTTGACACACACATACACAGAGGTTAGGTCACTAAATAGATATTGATCCAAGTATCCACGACCCATGGAACTGTTGTAAGCGACATCTGAGAAAGATAAAAATAAAGGATGGCAAAGGGTGATTGTTTTTCTCACCCTGGCTTGACTCGACCCTTAAAACCCGCCTGAGGCATAAAGGGACTGTATGAGAAAGTAAGAGATTCAAAGAAAGGAGAAAAAGATAACATCATAGAAGAAATGATATAATTCAATAACATGACAATTATTCAAGCTTCAGTTACGCTATTAATAATTCAAAAGATGCATTATAGCACTTCCATAAGGGAGACTTTAACAGGAATGTAGTGATTATATCATTAGACCAACATATTGTAGTCTCATATATGCCAGTTTGCAACAACTCTCACAATTTGTATAAATTTGTCAGGTATGAGTTACATGTAAGTGTCCTGTTGGAAAAATGACCAAACTGTAGTAGCCCAGCTATGTCCAAAATTAGTATTGAGAGTCATTTAAATAAAACAAAAACTCGTTTCAGGTGATTACAGATAATGCTAAAAAATTCCGTTTGAAATGCTGTTCAGGTGTAGTATTTTTCAATTCATGAAGAAAAGTAATTTGTAATAGTTTTTCTTTAAATAAATGTATAAATATATAAATAAATTGATTAATTAATTTTAAAATTATTCCTGACACAGGACACATTCACATCACTTCTCAGAAAACATTAATTCCCTACATTGTCTATATGTTGTCACCTCTTCATGGTTTCGGACCAGCCACCAGCATGATGTCATTCCAGTGATCAGTTTAGTCAGATCCCAGTCATGAGAGTCACGCATTTAGAGAAACAAAGCACAAAGTGTGTGAATGACTTAATGTGAATATGACTTCAAATTGTCCTACATGATCTGCTGTGTTTTGGCTCCTTTTCTGGCAACATAGACATTTCTCATAACACAGTTGTTTTTGTCCATGTGTTGATGTGTCAGAGGCATCTTTTTTTGTTCTACCAGATGTTCAATGATCAGTTTAGAGTGAGTTTCTTATGACTGATGTGTGTTGTGCATACACTGCATTGTACCCAAATTTCCCATCAAATGTATTGTTCAATATTATACCACAGCAACATTGAATTCTGAGATCTGATTAGTCAGAAGGTGTTCAGCTCTGACAGCAGATTTGCTTCAAGGCAAAGCACAGGTTTATATTAATGCCCTCATTATTGTTTCTATAGTAACAGTGTAGACAGATACTTGAATGGTGGGCTCTCAAACAGATTAAAAAACATGTATTTGTTGAAGTTTTCTGTGAGGAGACATTAACATTTGTGCAAGGAGTGTCCAGTTGTAACATTTCTAACACATTATAGTGTTCAGCATGTAAGGCTTTATGGTTTCACTGTAACATGACAAGTTGCATTTTTGTAAAAAAAAAAAAAAAAACTAAACAAAAACAAATACAATGCCTGTTTATAGCTACTATAGTGTCTGATCAAGTGATAATATGAACTAAGTTGCTTCACAAACATAAAACAATTAAAGGTAACTATAAATAGATTTGAAAAAAAAGTATGATATTGTTTAATAAAGAAATAAATAGTATGTATTAGATGTTGGAAATCTGCTGCAATATAAGAAAAATAAAACACATTAGGACATGCTGTTGACATAGAAAATAATCAACTTCACATCACACCACTCTGTTGTTGATTATTTTACTGGTGATTATATAGCAGCACATCCTCTATACATACTCTAAAGTGTCTGTGCATTCTAAGACTATTTAGTACCTTTCTGATTAGGTCGCATATTCTTGGCCACCATTAATAGAGTAGATTCAGAAGATCCCAATTGGCTTCAGACTTCATTCATCTCACATCAGATTTTTATAATAGTAATAGAGTGAATTAATAGCCTACGCTCTAATCTCATTTTTCGACGTTGTCACATTTTATACTGACCAGATGGAGTGGTCGGATTCTTCAGCTCACTGGAACAAGCTTTATTTTATATATGTGCCAGCACACCTCAACTTTCCGGAGAAGATCCATCATGTAATGAAAAATTAAATGTGGCCGTTTTAGCTATGGCGGTACAAAAAGCGAATTACTGTCTGAATGTTATGGGTCCCCATTTAGGTTATTTATTCTTCAGACCATAGTTCTTTAACATTTGGTGGCATTTGGAATCTTAATCACATGTTAAGCAGGGACCATTTGTATGTTAATGGATCAATGGCATGTAGTTAATGTAAGTGTGTGGCTGAGCGCCACGGTTTGAACTGTCACACTGGGTCATTGACTGCAGGAGTGGCAGCTCAGTGGTTAAAATTCTGAGCTGGTGACTGGGAAGGTTGTGAGTTCAAATCCCAAGATTGCCTGAGAGACAGTGTTGAGCCCTTTGAGAGACTCCTTTAACCCACAACTGCTCAGTTCGTTGATCTGGATTGTATCCTGTCTTTCTTGTTAAAGTGTTTATCAAATGACTGAAAGTAATTGAACATACCTAAGATGTCTTCTAGCTCACAACTGCAAAGGTTTGTGGCAAATAGAGTTATGCTACAGAGCTGTTAAATGTTCAAATCTGATTGGTCAGAATTTTCTATGACTGTTACTCTGACAATAGTGCTTGGTTGTAATTCAAATCAGTTATATCAATGCATTCTAATTTGTTATTGCTTCTGTAGAAACACAGGGACTTTTACAGCAATCCAAATAATCTAAGGCTAATAATAAATGCATTAAAAACTATTGCTATTTAACAAATTAAACAATCATTGTTATGGTACATGTAATATGATATGAGTATCATGGCAGAAAGCTTCCTGTTTGTTTTCAGTAAATTTTTTTTGCCTTATTAAATTCAACAGAGTAAAAAGAGAGGCTGGTGAAGGAAAGACTATTTACTGCTTTATTGATGTTACACAACATTAAAAGTAACTAAACATTTAAAAAACAAAATTTCCTGTTATAGGAAAAACATCAACTTTACCATGGTAACAGTAAGGCGTTGTGTCAGTCCATGTCACACCACCTATAGCAGCATGCCCCAAATTTTGTATTCCTTAATTAACAATGATCATGTTTATTTAATAAATTTTCTTCCTCTTAACTGTGAACAATTATATTTTAATATTCATGCAGAGAATACTGTGAAGTGCATACATGTACTCAACAAACTATTGTATGGCATAAGTAAGCCTTTCCAAGTATATATAAAAGGAAAACACACACACACACACACACACACACACACACACACACACACACACACACACACACAAATAGCTTTGCTTGGCTTTAAAAGGCACACAAATGAGTGATTAGGCTTTACAGCCACAACTGCAGAATATTTAGGGAGATAAAATCGAAGTGTGTTGATGATGCTTAGAATTTCTCTGATTTCTCTCTATCTCTAGCGTTCAGATATTACACAGTGGTTTATGAAATAAGCATCGTTGTGCACAGCATTAATTGTTATCATTATGTTGGAAAGCAAACGCATGCAGTGTGATTGCAGAAAGGGGGTGAAAAGGGAACTGAGTGAGAGGGGCTAAATGACAGGGGGGAAATGAGAGCAGAAATTGGAAGGGGATTAGCGATTCTGGTAATGAAGCAATTAGAGTAAAGCGTTTCTCGTTTCGCTCAGGTGCCATTCTTGTCTCACTGCAACTGGGATCTGATGTGATCTACAAACATAGCCTCAGCAGAGATGTGCAGGGAAGCAAACATGAGGGTCCATGTATGCAAGTGTTTGTTCCATCCCAGCCCTGTGTTTGCTTTGCTCACACATCACACTCACACACACGTGGGTGTATGTGTGTATGTA
>JAOUWY010000030.1:25612729-25623152 GCA_025728095.1 Prietella phreatophila
TGTGTGTGTGTGTGTGTGTGTGTGTGTGTGTGTGTGAGTGTGTGTGTGTGTGTGTGTGTGTGTGTGTGTGTGTGTGAATAGACTCACACGTTAAAGCTGACACAGGCCTGGCTGATTGATTATGACAGCACTATCTTTTATTAAAATTCTATCTTAGAGGGAAAAAAGCTAGGACTTTGGCTGGATTAATATAGCAGATTTATTATTTTAGCACCTCGAGATCTGGGTAATCATGGGAGGCTCTGTGTATTTGACAGTTAGGAAGAAGACGCTGCTTTTCATTTATCCGTGCTGTCAGAATTTTTATTAAATAGCTAGCTAAAATTGGATTATACTTAAATATCGGGCAAATGTCAATACTGTAATTTCATCCTGTGCATATACAAATACATTTGGCTGGTTTGAGAGGATCGTTACGATAATGCTATTATCAACAATGCAAAACACATCATTTTAGCAAGTGAAAATATCTTGAATATAGTCAAAGTTACCTAGTATTTCTTATTATAAGATTGCAATAAACCAAATATAAGATCATTAAACCTATTTGTAGATGTTATTACTTATTTCAAGTGTGTAGTTTCATATTCTATTGGCAGATCATTTAACTTCTTTCTAGAAATAAATGCTTAAAAATTAGCAATATTAGCTGACAATAGAACAAGACTATTTCAACCTTGAAATGGGTACAACTGGCTTAAAATAGGTTTAATAATCTTATATTTCATTTATTGTGATCTTATAATAAGAAACATTAGATGAAGTTGACTATATTTGAGGAATTTCCACTTGTAAGCAGTGAAAAGACTTACAGAAAGAGCATGTTAACAAAAAAAAAAACAGGTAGAGCTGAGTGCCATACATTGCTTATGAGAAACCAACCAATACATTTAATCGGATTTTGATGTAAGTGACTGATGTTGAAAAATACTGAATTAGTCATGTTTGAAATTCAATTCAATTCAGTTTTATTTGTATAACACTTTTAACAATATTTTTTACAATTTTGCTTGTATTTTTCTCATTTGTAAGTCGCTTTGGATAAAAGCGTCTGCTAAGTGAATAAATGTAAATAAATGTAAATGTAACAATAGACATTGTCCCAAAGCAGCTTTACAGACATATATAAATTCAGGAGATAGATTTTAAATGTATGAATTTATGCCTAATGAGCAAACCAGAAGCAACGGTGGCAAGGAAAAACTCACTGAGACACTATGAGGAAGAAACACTGAGAGGAACCAGACTCAAAAGGGAACCTATCCTCATCTGGCTAACACCAGATAGTGCAATTATAAATAATTAACTTCTATAAATATGCTAAAACTACATAACCAGGAAAATTCATTACAGTTTTTACTTCTCCACTGTTCACTGATGGAGACTTGAGTGCAAAACTGTTTGTGTCAATTGCAGTCCAAAAACTATCATCGCAATTGTAGTATTAGTCATCATAGCATAACTGTTCATATGAATTGAGGTCCAAAGCTATCTTTACTGTTTTTAAGTGGTTCCATCCTCAGTAATCTCAATGATCTTTAGGCTGCACCATGTGGGGCCATCCTCAGCAGAACAGGTCAGGATCACTGGTATCTCAGGTGTATCATGTGTAGCACAACATAGAGAGAGGGAGAGACAAGGAAAGAGAGGGAGAGATTATTAGGCATGCTTATTGTCCCATAATGGTTAAAGATAATGTACTTTGCGTGAGTGCATGGCATCCAAACATCCCAGTTCACCACAACACTTTGAGCCCTTTAAATCTGCTCCTTTAACTGAGAAAGAAAACCTATTTCCAGAAGCTTGACTAAACAAACATGTTTTCAGCCTAGACTTAAAGACTGGGACTGTGTCTGAGTCCTGAACAGCAGTTGGAAGACTGTTCCATAACTGGGGGGCTTTGTAAGAGAAAGCTCTTCCCCCTGTTGTAGTCTTCACTATTCAAGATACCAACAAATAGACTGCACCTTTTGATCGAAGTAGGCATGACAGATCATAAAAGACCAAAAGTTCACTCAGTTACTGTGACACCATTTAGTGCTTTATAAGTAGTAGTAGTATTTTATAATCAATGCGAAATTTTACTAGGAGCCAATGCAGTGTGGATAAGATCAGGGTGATGTGGTTGTATCTTCTGGTTCTATTAAGAACTTTGGCAGCTGCATTGTGGACTAACTGGAGTGTGTTTATGCCCCTACTGGAACATCCAGGCAGTTAGGAATTACAATAATCCAACCTAGAGGTAACAAAAGGATGATGAACCAACAATGAGTACAATGTTACTTAAATGGGATAAAAAAAAATCTCATTTAAATCCACCATCTTCTCTCAGCATAACTAGAAAACCCAGAGGTAATATTTATTTTATGAAAACCTGTGGAGTGAATTAACAATAATCCGGTGGAAACAGCAATTCAATTAAATTGTCCTATCAGCACTTGTAAGCTATGCCTCCATGCACACTGAATGGAAACTAAATGAAGGTGGAATTCATAAGGTTTATTACAAGCTGATTAGAAAACATGTTTCTAATGAATAGATTCCAATCAGGAGAATATTAGACTCATTTATTGCATCCTTCATAATTTCTGGTTTTTAAAAATAAATTGTTTAGGAAGCAACTATATCACTTCTGTCCAATTAATTCTGAGAACAATTTTATGTCATTTTTACCCTATCTGGTTCAATATATTTATCATTATCATGAGCTTTGTATGGTAAAGTATAAGGTGGGTGAAAGAGTAGTTACAGTTATGGTCATAAGTTTACATACACCTTACAGAATCTGCAAAATGTTAATAATTAAAAAGAAAAATAATAATAAGAAGAATATAAAAACTGCATTTTGTTTATTATTTAGCTTTTTTTAACTTGTACATTTTAGTTTTTTACTTATATATGCTATTTCACATATATATGCTTATATATGCTATTTCACATAACAGATACAGTTTACACATAGCCCTCAAGACACAATAATAACAGATTTTACTCAAATGAACCAGTTCACAAGTTTGCATACCCTTCATTCTTAATACTGTGTGTTGTTACCTGGATGATCAACGATGTCCTGAGCAATTAAACTGCCCACTTTTCTTCAGAAAAATGCTCCAGGTCCTGCACATGATTTGGTTTTCCAGCATCTTCTGCATATTTGACCCCTTTAAATCATTGATATGATGTTCAGGTCCGTCTTTTCACACTGAGGACAATCGAGGAACTCGTACACAACTACTACACAAAAGGTGCAAACATTCACTGATGCTCAAGAAGGTAACATGATACATTAAGAGCCAGGGGGTGTAAAACATTTTTAACAGGATGATCGGTGTAAATTGGTATAAATGTGTTATGTGAAATAGGGCAGTACTCTGTAAAAAACTAAATACAGATTTAAAAAAATAAAAATAATAACATTTTGCAGATTCTGCAAGTGTATATAAAGTTGTGACCTAGGGTTAGGGATGATATGTTATAGATACAGATATAAGTTCTGAGCATCAGCATTTTTGACAAGTCTAAGGCGGTATAAGTGACATCTATAATTCACCAGGGTATAGCTACATTTCAGAAATACTTTAAATGTACATTATTAGAACCCTAAAATACTCTAAGTAGAGTTTGAACAGACAGATAACTAAATCATTGATATTATAGATGAGATAGACCAGCGATGCTAACTCTGCTGCCCTAATCTGCTAGCTAGCTAATAGAGATTGAAAGCTGTTGGCTATATAATGCTAGCATTACTAACATATTTGCTAACTTAGCTTACTTTTTTTTTGTTTATTAAAGATAATTAGTAGGAAGAGTAGATGGCTGAAAATTGTCTATACTAGCATTTTTCAAATACTTTAAACACCTTCTCAAGTGTGCAATGACCATAATGTAAGATATGATTCAAATTTCATACTTACATTTTGGGTAAAATGTCTAGTGCATTCACAATGAAAACAAATGTAGAATGCTAAAAAATTATGCACTGTATATCAATCAGGGCACAACATTGTTGATTAAGTTTAGCTAGCTAATGTCATGCAAAATTGTTTGTGTGCACTGGTTCCAGTTAATGTTCTGTAAATTTAACTGGTTGTAAGTTTAGAGTGTAACATCAAAATCAAATCAAATCAACATTACAAAATGACGGTCCTGCAAGCTTCCAGAAACATTTGTGTGTCTGTATATGTTCTGTTTACTGTTTCAGTTGAGTGTTTATTACTTTTAAATGCTGTTTAGTTTCTCTTTATCTCATCCTCAATTCTTAACTTTTGTTTATTGGTTTAAATGGTTTTACGAATGGATTTATATAGATTTGTAATAAACATAGTTTGTCATGTAGGCTGTGTTTATCACGATGAAACTAATCTAGCTTGAGGCATCTGTCACATTAGCTTTAACTAACATTATGTTACTTGATCAAATTATGATTATACTGCCGTAAAAGTATTTTTACACGAAGGTTATACTTTGTGATTCTTTGTGTGTAATCGTGTTACAGATTATTTCTTATTATTAGGTTATTACAGTTGTTTATCATATAGTAGCTTTAATTGTATTGATCTCAATTGCTCAAGACAGGTTGGTTGCCAGGTTGGTTTACAATCATTTCTGACCCAAAGTATATTTACATTACCTTACATCTCATTGGGTTTCCCAAGTTTCCAGGGTTTAGACTCAGTAAAATGATCAGCAGTGCATGTAGACTATAAAAACAAATTACTGTAGATTTTACAGTAATTTACTGGCAACCTTGGCAAAACCTTTAACCTTCAGTGCAGTTGCGTCCTGCATCAATCAAATGAGCAAGTGTACTAGGTTATGTGTTATTTTATACAACATGACCATATTACAGTGCTTTACTGTGAATATATTTTACAGTTAATATAAATGTTACTGTACTGGCAACCCAAATTTACTGTAAATTACTGTTAAAATTATCCGTTTTTACAGTGATATATTTAGAGCTTCATCTCGACAAAGACTTTCATTGGCTTGTGAGCATCTCTCACTCCTGCTAATATGGACGCTGATGTATCAGAGTAGTTAACATGAGCAGCGAATGTGGAATCAAATTTTCTTACATCTACGTCCACAGTATTGCTTTGAACTAGAGACTAACAGAAGTTTGCATTCACTTTCAATTTTCAAATATTACACCAAAAATAATGAATAAAACGAAAATAATACCAGATGAGAATTCGATATGTCGCCATATGTTCAGTTCATGACATCTCTCATCCAGGCAGACGGGTGTTGTTTAGCAATTCTAAGAAATTTAATTTGAAACTTGTTTTCCACACACAGTTGACCAATCGGATTTCACTTTGGCCATTTTCTGATGTCAGGGAGAGATATGCTGTTAAATGTGTCACTGGTAATTTGACGGCAGCACTGGAGACTGGGGAGGCACAGACTCTTTCTCTGTGCATTGGCTCACACTATCGCCAGGAATCAATTCCCTCTGTTTACAAACCATTTCACAGCCCTTTACCTGCAACATCACTTGTGTCAGGCCAATAAATACCTCTGGATATATAATGGTTGAATTAGCATAATGGCTGGAGCTACAGCCTTTTGCGAGCACAAAAGGAAATGTCAACACGTCCCCCTCTCTGCGAAAGCAATTAGGGACCCATTATGTGGCATCACTGGAAACATCATCAAGGTTAAAGACAAGCTGAACACCCCTCTGGCCGATTCTTTTTATTCCAGCTTGAAACAGATGAGCTATAGAGGCTGAAATGTTAGTAAACAGGAGGCAGGATTTTAAGATCATTATTAATCAGCTTGAACACTCAGGACCGGAGAATCTCCTCATGCTGTGTGTGCAGGTTCATAGTTGTGTTTATTTTCCATATTATTATTTGACATGAACATAATTCAAATTTACACGATTTACATGAATAGTAACTATCCCACTGGATTAATATTATATTATATTTTATCATCATATTCATATTTATTAATTGATATATCTTAATGTCTGATTACATGATGAGTTATACATTAAATCACTCATAAATTGAATTTAAATACTCATTTACCATTCTGGATGCCCTTATCCAGAGTGACCTACATTTATCTCATTATACAACTGATTTATAAAACTGTGGGTTAAGGGCCTTGCTCAAGGGCCCAGCAGTGGAAGCTTGGTAGTGCTGGGATTTGAACTCACGACCTTCCAATCAGTAGTCCAATGTCTTAACTGGGGCGGCTGTGGCTCAGGTGGTAGAGTGGGTTGTCCACTAATTGTAGGGTTGGCAGTTCGATTCCAGACCCACATGACTCCACATGCCGAAGTGTCCTTGGGCAAGACACTGAACCCCAAGTTGCTCCTGGTGGCAAGTTAGCACCTTGCATGGCAACTCTGCTACCATTGGTATGTGACTGTGTGTGTGAATGGGTGAATGAGCCACAGATATAAGTGCGCCATTTATTTTATTTTATTTTAACTACTGAGTATAATAATACACACTAATGACAATAAAAGTAAGTGTGTAAAAGGAGCATACACTTGCTGTATTCAACTTAGCTCAGAAGTGGAAAGTCATTTTCAAACTCTGTGCGTCCAAGCTACAAAGTATTAAAAAACCACGGACGCCTCCACGTGTGAGTTTTGTTAGCAAGAAGCTAGCCAGCTAACTGTGACAAGTGATTTATATACAGTGTTTACCTCCTTGAAACACCACAACAACTGTATAATCAAGCTAGTAGAAATACAGTACTAATAAATACAGTATAACTCATTTAAGGGTAAGAGGTGCTACTTTGTTTACTGTTCATGCTGTAAGCAGCCATGTTGATTTGATGTCGCTTGCTGAACTCTGGGTTGATTAGACCAGTCCAGTTTCCTAAGTAGGAATTAGGTGTTTTTCTTTGAGGGTGTTTTTTTTTTATTAGTTAGAAATTTAATTTGTCAGTGATTATTTTTCTTTCAGAGCACATCACACCATGGTTTATTCCTTACTTACTGTACAATGTGTTTAGTATTGCATGTGACTGCAGCTATACAGTACACTGAAGTGGGAGTGTACTCATTTAGCATATTTACAGCTTATTGATTTATTTTTTTTACTTAGCAGGTATGTGCGATGGACTGGCACCCTGTCCAGGGTGTACCCCGCCTTGTGCCCTATGCTTCCTGGGATAGGCTCCAGATTCCCCGCGACACTGAAGAAGGAATAAGCGGTAGAAGATGAATAGATGGACTTAGCAGGTATGCAACACAAGGAGTCTAAAATCACCAACCGCAGCTTACATGATCACGCACTTAAAAAGAATGTTTTTCTTTTTTAAAAAAAAAGTTTCGTTTCTTTTCTTTTATTCTTTTCCTTTTTGTCGAATACTTTATACACCCAACCGGGGAAGAGTTAAGAACCAAAAGGCCTTGTAAGTATTGCCACAAAACTGCAAAGGCAAGCAAGGCTAAGGAACAATAGTTCATGACCACCTATCATTTGCTGTGTGGTCAGTTTTGGCCATAGGAGTTAACATTAGCAACGTAAGGGTCATGGCCTTGAGAGAGAAAAAAAACACACACAGCACAGCTATAACAACCAGAGCTAAAGCAATAAAAGTGCTGGTCTTCTGCAGAACTGTAATTTTTAGTGGTTTCTCTTGGTACTGTTTCATGCTGAAAATTTCAAACGCGACTACACGTACAAAATACGCAAAACTACATGTTTAAAGTCTGCACAACAACAATTAAAATGAAATGTTGGTAACACTTTACAATAACACTACATGAATAATCATACCTGAATTAATACTTAATTCATTCGTGATTAGTACATAATCACTTAACTCCTCATTAGTTCATATTTAAGTAAATATTAATTCGGGTATTAGTGCATGATTATTCATGTACCGTTATTATAAAGTGTTACTGAAATGTTATCAGAATTATTATGATAGTTTGGTGTATACTGTTAGAGCTCCAATATTGGTCTATATTTGCCACAGACATAGCCAATGATTAGTCACATTATGCTTGGTTGTAGGCATTTGAACGGAATTGGCAGTCTCTATATTGTTAATGCAAAGGCTGATGTGGTTTTGTTACACACCTCCACACAACACACACAATGATAAGTCACTGAGCCATGCAGTATTGATTGGGCTCCCAGAGACTTACCTAAAGAGGAGGCGGGAGAGAGTGATTGTGTTTTACAGAGAACATTATCAGTCCCTCAGTGGCATTAGACACACACACACACACACACACACACACACAAACAAATACTCGCTGAGGTGCAGCATCCAATCTCAAAGCCAAATTGTGACCAAAGGATAACAAGAATGATTAGATTTTTTTTTTCTTGCCCACATTTGCAAACTCAAGCCTACAAATGTGTATGTGGGGCAGGGCTTGGGGGGGTGGTGTCATTTGAAAGCTGCAAGATGGATAAATCTGTCTTTTACAAGAATTTAAATAACTCTTTTCACTTTTATCATGGTCTATTTGTTAGGCCGGAGATTTATTCCCAGCCTGCCTGGGTGTCCATGTTTCTGATCTGTCCTGTCTGGAGATTAAATCCGGATCAGCCCGAGGAGAAACCTGCTTGACTGTCGCAATCCACAATTGTGGATGGACTGCTACAACATCGCCCGGAGTCAACGGTGATGCCGAACAGAACTCTTCTCAATTTCTCTCTCTCTCTCTCTCTCTCTCTCTCTCTCTCTCCACCACTCATTTCCTCTCAGTCTCTAAAGCTGATACTGCTCCTACTGATATTCTGCACCCATAAAGCTCTGATAAGCCAGGTGTGATCCGAGGCTGTGTCTGGCCTAACAAGGAATTAAACGTTTCTTCTTGCTGCCGCTTTAATTGATTGATGCTAAAAGTTTAGCAAATAAAAAAGCGGGCGGGCGGGCCAGGGTAGGTCCTGAGAGGGGAGCTGGCTCGATTGAAAGTGGCAGCTCGTATTTTCGGCTTTCAGCCGCCTCTGTCATCTCAGGGGCTGCATATGTGTGTGTGTGTGTGTGTGTCTGCCTCTTCACACGAGAGCCAGACTGAAAGACACATGTACGGCAAATCAGGGAATCAATAGAACACTTAATGAACAATTAGGGGAACAGCTGTAGACCTGTCAAAGACCCATCTGTACATGGCTGGAAGCAGCGAGAGGAGAGGGTGAGGGAGAAGAAGGTTTCTGTGGTGTGTATAGAGTGCTAAACACCAAGCGCATCATTTACACCACCTGCACTCACACACACACACACACACACACACACACACACATACACACACACACACACACACACATGCATACAGCATTCTTTTATACCACAGCGCTGTTGAATTCTCGATTCTGATTGGTCAGAAGGGGTTTCTACTTACTCGTTTTCTATAACAGCACGTCTGATCTGATCATCAATCTGGCAGCACGTCAAATCATAGGTTTATATCAACATGCTCATTCTTATACCTTATCGTTTCTATAGCAACTGCTATTTTACAGGGACTTGTACAGCAGATGGTCTAAGTGGTCTAATAAAGAATGGAAAAAATAAATAAAAATGCATGGTATTCAATAAACCAAAGCAATCATTTTACAGTCGTTTACTTGATGAAGTTTTCTGTAAGGAGACGTTTATGTAACATTTATAGATGGAGTCTCTAGTTTCCGGTTCATCTGCAGCATGGCATGAGGTCTTTTTCACCTTGTAGAGTTCAAGAGAGAGAGAAAAAAGAGAGAGGATGGTGAGGGAACAAGGGTTTATAGTTATAACATAAGCGACAACCAGAACTAACATCTATGATGGATGTCCCACAACATTAAGTAAGTATAAGTAGATAGAAATGGTTAAAAAGCATGATGTAAGCATGAAATGAAAAGAAACTGTTAGTGGTAGTAGATCGCTGTGATATTCAGGACATGCTCTTATAGAAAAAAAACAATCAACAGGGTGAAAACGGTACCATCAGTACCACCTACGGCATTGATTACTTTCCTATAACGACGCAGCCAGTCATGTCTTCTTCCTTCCTTACCGTGTCAAATGGTTTCACAATACAAGTATGTAAATTGTTTCCTCCATCCATAGTGGCTCAACCCTCCCCACAATTTGCCAAAACTCTGTTTAATTAAAGCAGCCAGGTCTGAGCGAGGCAGTGTGTTTTTGCCGTGCAGCTGTGGCCGTTGCCACTTACTGCTCAGATGAATACATACGTGCAGACATCCCTCCGGCTATTAAATCAGTCACGTCGTAGGGGGGGTGCACCACCTCGACACACTCACACAGCCTTCCTGCCACGATACTAAATTAATATCTCGTACCGCACGACTCCTAACATATTCACGATGCATAGAGAGATCCTCCAAAGCTGACACACACTTCAAATAACAGGAACAAAGCTGGCCTTCCTGTCCACCTGACACAGAAATGTCAACCTTATATGTCAATCATGTGGAAAAATAGC
>JAOUWY010000030.1:25769953-25786387 GCA_025728095.1 Prietella phreatophila
AAGTCTGATACTGATACCGACCAGGGGCATTAGCTGGACTATTAAACATCCGGGGCTGAGTCCAGATTCTTCTCCATTAAAAAACTTCTTAAAACGTACTTCTAAATAGACTGTTTCCATGCATTTTTTCCATTGCATGTGACAACTAATTGCTTAAAAAAGGGTAAAATTTGGCAAAAAGTTGGATTTATCATAAAGTTTACCTTGGGTGGTATCACTGTTTTCAGGACTACCAGACCCATAAAATCTAAAACTTTTTGGCTATCTAACATGAGACTAGGCTAGTTTGGTGTCACTATCCAAGGGGAGGCACAACTAAGCCATCACATGTATTGGTTTAGCTTCTACAGTGTCATGCAAAGTCTTTTAGCTGTTCTTTTGCTCTGCTCATATCATTTTCATGTAATTTGGAACTCATACAGGCATTTACACACCTTGTTTTCCTGCTCAGCATCAGAGGATCTTAGTGTTTCAGTTTCAGTCCCTTTACTGGTAAAAATAATTAAATAAATAAATAAAAATCTGTATATCCTTCACACTAACTTACTGTGGGAGCTAGCATTTGGCAGAATTGATACCTGTCAGCCAATAAGACACGAGTATTTCACGTTCAAGTGGCGTTATCATCATTTCAACCATATACATATACAGCTGGTACAGTACTCAGTGAAACAAAACAACGTTCCTCCAGGACCACTGTGCTACATAACGCACTAACCACATGAGATGACACGGAACTAAATAAAATCAACACACTCTACACAAAGTGCACGTGAAAACGTGTGCTAACACCACAGGGCAGTACAATACTAATAAAACAGTAAGCAATGTACTGTTCCAGGTATTTTCCTGTAAATGGTGTCTTGAAGATACAATACAACACTCCATCCACTGAAGATACAAAATTACAACGGTGCAGTCATCTTTTACTGACATTCAGTTATCTAGTGACAAACCGCACCTAGTGGAGAATTATTCGAGGTTAAAGAAAAAAATCTTCAGTGCAACAGCCCCAAATACCCAGGCCAGGTTACACCCCTGATACTGACATGAGTACCCTATTTAGTATTAAACAATCAGAGGCGTTTTAGAGCATTTTATTTAGCACTGTTTGTATTAGGCTATGGTGTGTTGCTATCAATGACCTCCTCATACTGAGTTTTAATGTTTAACATATTATGGCTTTTAAAAAGTAGCTGTAACAGGAAGGCCAAACTGAGCGTTCAGAGCAGTGAGTACAAGGTGCCGTGAATTGCAACTTGACATGGGAGCACAGTGAAGACCCAAAGCAGGTATATCTCAGTGCTCAAAGTGCTCAGTGCTTGCAGAACTGAAGTGACTGCTCTCTTGTGTGACAGTTTCTCTGTACGCTCACTTCACTGCCTTGATTTTTAAGGACCATCAGTACGCTCAGGTTTCCTGCCCTTGCAGTCTCTAGTAAAGATACTGTTTAAACGCTACAAGATGTTGAGTCAGGTTAATTGTATTGTATTGTATTAAGATGCTGTAGTCCTCTTGATATTTTTGGAAAGCACAGTTTGCTGTCTGTTTTGCTTTGCTTCCATCATAATCACAAAATACATCCAGATACATCTACTTTGTGACATCTGTTCACTGGTGTGACAGCGTATACTAGGCTTATTTTATGTCACACAATGTCATGTGTTGTCAGATGTTGGTATCGGAGCATTTTTATGAGTACCTGTATGAGTAAATGAGCAGAGAATCAGACCGATACATATTCAGTCCGTATGGGAGTTTTTTGTGATTGTTGCAGCCATAAATGTTTGATTTTGCTGCACCTTTTTCCAAACCTGGCAGAGTTTTTGTGCTTTATTTGTGGAAACTACTTGAACTGGCAAAATTGCACTTGTGTAAAATTGTTTTACATGGTCTTTTGCTGTTTGTTGGTAAATGAGACCTTTTAGCTGTACTCATATTCAGCACATGTGAATTGAAGAGGGCTTTGGCTGACTGAGCAGTGTGACCCAAATTAAATTTGAAAAATTTCACAATTTATTGCATATGCAATTTGCTTGATTTTGCATTAATTTCTATGATCACAAAATTACTAAATACTGGAGGGACTGCCTAATACTAGTATAAATATCAACGTACCTCTAATATATAGTTCTGAATATTACAGATTATCTTGAACTAAAATATGTTTCCTGTTTGCATGTACCTCACCCACAATTAAATTTATAACACTTTAAAATCTGGTTCCCCCTGAAAGTGAAATTTTAACTGTGGTGCAGCTGCATCATGGACAGTTTCCAACTGAGCTGATATCTTTTGATAATGTTCTTTCCGCTATTGCTATATGAAAAAATCACACTTAACTAGAAAGATTTTAGACATCTCTGAACATGATCTTTGAAGAAAGATAGTGTAGGGAAGATTAAAGATAACTTAACAAGTTAGCAACATTTCCATTAGGGCTGCCGCATTATAGTTGACCAAACGTTAGCTGATGAGAAGACACTAGTTGATGAGAAGACACAATTTTGATCGGTCGGTTGGACTGGAAAAAAAAACTCCACAGGAAGTGGCGAAGTCACGCTGTCAGTTATCGTTAACACGGCTGGTCCATGTGGTAATTATATTGGGAAGGAAATCCAAAGTGTGGGATCATTTCGAGAGACTAACGGATGTCCCCAAAAAGGTTAAATGCAAATTCTGCAGGCAAAAGTTTGCCTATCGTTGATCGACCTCAAACATTGCTTATCATTTGAAAAATTTAAGCAGTAGCCTAACATTAGCCACTTTACATTGATGCTCGCTCTAACTTTAACGTTAACCGAGTAGGGGAGGGCGATAGGGACTTAAAACTATATCACAATATTTTCTGGTATTTGTTATGATAACAATATGAATATAGTACCATGCACTACTGTTTTTAGTTAAAAGTGATAGCTGTGATCCTGAGAGCCTTTGAAACACAAACATTGATCTAAAAGTAAAACTGATTTTCTGTAAGCAAAGCAGTTCCAGATTGTAGAGGTAGTTCCTCGTTTAGCAATAAACTCCTCCTCAGCTTCACGTCTGCCTTCCGCTGTACTTGTTTTCGCGCTGCATGTGGCCTGGGAATGGGTTGCAAACAGAAATAAGTCATCAACTAGGCTTTATCGTTATTATCACGGGAAGACAGAATCTTATTGTGGGGAGAATTTCTACCAGTGTATCGCAAACCATAAGATATCGTCCATAACCTAGATAAATATGCTGTATTACTAGCCGCATTTACAGATGTTCATGTGGAGTGTGGAAGTTAAATTAGTATTGTGCTTACTGCATGATGTTTTACTTAAAGTAATTTTTTCTCTCTATAGGTGCGTTCACTATACTGTAGAGATGATGAGTCAGCATCGTCAACTTCATCTCTGCAGCCAACACTGCATCAGTAAACACTATCATAAGCGTGCGACTAGTTGAGTAATGGCTTAAAAGAACGACTGCCAGTCTAGGAAAATCACCGGTCGAGGGAAGCCCTAATTTCCATTTTGCTTTCGTAAAAGTTAATGTGCTGAAGTAAAACGACATGTACATAATTTAACCATAATTATACATAATTATACCTTATTATACATCTTTTTTGGCTGTTTGCCAGAATTCAGCCACAGCAACAACAAATGGGTTTTTCCAGATCGCTACATATACATATATGTAATAAGAAAATCATGATTGCGTAAATGATGATGGTAAAGATTAATAAATTGAACTTCAGTGTAGGGGTGTTAAATGTAAACAAACAAGCAATCAAACAAACAACAACCCCATCAAAAACTGATTCGAGTTCTGTCTTTCTGAAAGGGTTATATTTGCAGCACTATGTTACAAGGTTTTACATGCATTAGTGCCTTTGAGGATTTCTGCAGAGGGACAGAGCAAAGAACTTTTGAAGATGTACAGACTGATATTAGCACAATGTATGTTTTTCTTGTAAAATGACATGATCGTTCAATAGGCCTAATTTGAAGTTGAATATTTTGCTACACAGCAAAAAATAATACAAGTTGTTTATATTCGACATTCTCTGGAAATCAAGCATGCATGATTATTCAGAGCAGATTCAGGGTCACAGGAAGGTAAACACTGATTGCAGGCCTTCGGGAGTTGCCGTTCTTTGCTTCTGCAATGCTGAATGGATCTGTTTTTTCTCTACGATTTAGCAGAATGGATGAGTGGTCAGTGGTGCAGCTGCTGAGCTTGTAGACCGGCCTGCATGTGCACATATGTTTGTGTGTGTGTGTAAGTGTGTGTTACATCTATATAATCACAAGAAGGCGAGGCAAATCAAATTCTTCTGTCTTTCACTTCCTCTGTTCCTCTATTCATTAGTTTAATTCAATTTCATTTGTGCAGAATAACAAACGGTCTTTGTCATTGAGTATATTACAGTAGTTCATATGAGTATATTACAGTAGTTCATATGTGGGCCAGTGGGATACATGTTATCTACAGTATAATAAAGATACACAGGCTTCAGATGAGGTACTAATTAGATTTCAGCTGATAAAGTAAAATTGCTTCCTTAGTGTGACATTGATAAAAGGCCATGCACAGGCCCCCATTAAGTTATTTCCTTTCCGGACGTGCTCTCTCTCTCTCTCTCTCTCTCTCTCTCTCTCTCTCTCTCTCTCTCTCTCTCTCTGTCTGTATCTAATTAAACAGCAAGTGCACTGGCACTGGTAATTGACCGTGGGTGGAGGGTGCGGTCTAGGGTTCACTTAAGTCAGCAAGTACTTTTCAACTTCGGCTAATTAGGTCTCAAGGACATTTAGTGTATGTGTGTGGCATAGGTGACATCCCTGATCACATTTCCTCTAGAAAGCCCCATGAGCAGATTTTTCTGTACATTGTCATGGTAATGTGCTTGCTGCTGTTTTGTTGGCTGATGCTGTAGTTTTGTTATTCCTGATACGTTATTGTCTATCTTGGTGACATCACACTTGGATATTGCTTTTGCAGTTACAGTGTTGTTTAATAGGAGATAAACAATTACAGTGATCCCAAACATATGGAATAACACTCAGGATTTGCTATTAGATCCTAAACAAACAAACAGCAACAACAAGAACTTCTTTTGCGGACTCACCATTTTCCTCTGACAGACTATGTTCGATGTCATAGTAAGGAGAAATCCAATGTATAGTGAGACAACAGGCACTAACACAAAGTTCCAGAAAGCTTTGGAACTAGTTAACTCAGCTAGTTAGCTATCTACAAGATGACAAGCATGATAGCATTGACAGCATATTAGCATGAAAGTTGAAGCTTTGGAAGGTGTTTGAGCAGAGTGTACAGTTTAGGATGTAAGAGAGCTGGACGGACTGGCAGAGATGAAATGAGGGATTAATCCCACTGGCACCACTATCAGAGAGCAGTTGAACGGCATTGTGGGTAAAGCAGGAAACAGGTACCCAAAATGAAAATAGACTAATTGAAGATTGTTTTTATGTATTGATATGCAAGTCAACCAGGGTGGATTTTTCCTTTAATAAGACATATTTTTCCATAAGACATATATTGTACCATTTTATGAAGATCCTGGTGCTAGTTTTAGAGAACTATCCTTCCTGTTGCTTTACGATTTACAGCTGGGAGTTTAAATGCTCAGAATTCAATCAGCTTTTCCTTCAAGATGTTTGGTTGGAGTGCAAGAACATTATGTTGCCAGGTTGATTGATGACCTGCTCACCAGCTGCAGCATTGGCATCCTGTTGTAGTGCTTCTCTGGCACACATGGAGATTTCTGAGAGTGCTTGGGCTCTCAGTTGAATTGTAGCATAAAACAGCAAACACAGATTGCATTTCTTCGCCTTTATATTCCACTCTAAAAAGTAGACTCTGGGCTCCTGTTAATAACTGTTTAGGAGAAATCATTTGAAAGTTGTAATAGATTATATATGCAAATGTTGCACTAGGTTATGCATGGAATGGATGCAATAGGTTATAAATGGTAATAAGAAATGGTATGAATGGTAAAATTCGACAGTGATTTATATCTACACCAATGACTTCAGGTCAGGATCCAGTTTTTAGAGTCATCACTGCTTTGTACATTTGATTAAAATCTCTTTCCCAAAAATGATCAAATCTTCTTGTCAAATTCCAAGCCTCTGGCCCAGACCGCAAAGATCAAAATCAGTCCCATGTGCAGCATCGGGATGAATTCCATCTTTCATGAGCACAGACAGTAGTTATGTTTCACTGATATGCCCTCGGGATTTTCAGTGTTGTTACTCTACTGCAGCCTGCAGAAGAATTGATTTTCACTTCTTGATGGTTCATAATTTATGTTTCATTACACAAAATAATCACACCTTCAGGGTTCTGCTGGATTGCCTAATACTGGACACATTAATAAATGCAATGATAATACTTTTCAGTGCAAACTGCCCTATATTAAATAACCATGAATACACCATACACTATATCAAAGGAACATGAATGTTATTTGATAATTAATCTCACTGAGAGTGATTGTGTTTTGTTTTTTTATATACAAAAAATCGGAAAGGAAAAACTGATAACTCAATTCTTTTAAACTAAATGCTTTTATTTTTATTTTTATATTTTTATTTATTTAAGCATTTACACACAAATTTAGTAACGCAACATATGACTCTGGATATGTTTGATAGCCACATGTTTGTAATTTGTACAGTGAAGTACCTTTTTTTTTTTTTTTTTTGGTTTTTCCACAGTCGGCTAACATTTAGAACAGAAAAAGAGAGGGAGAGTCGATGACACTGAAACACACAAATGATGGACAAGAAAAGTGGTAAGAATAACTGCTTTTTAAAGTTTATTATAAATGTAATTACCTAATTAAAATTCATTCCTCACACTTATGGGTTGACATTCATCTAGATCACAATCCAAACATACTAAAGGCTGTATTTGTGTTTTAGCAAATGGCTTTTCCGTCAAGGCTTCTGAGAGTGGGGGACAGAGGAAACAGCTGCCATATTCTGTGGAGACACCTTATGGCTTTCACTTGGATCTGGACTTCTTAAAATATGTGGATGACATTGAGAAGGGTAATACCATCAAGAGAGTGCATATACAGAGAAAGAACAGGGGGCCAAAATATAGTACACTGCCACGCAACTTCAGCCTTCCTGGACATGGTGCAAGACCTGCAGCCAAAGACACATGGTCCAACACATCCACCCTGGGATCCAAGCCCAAGTCACGTGTTACTGAGGTCCAACATCTTTTTGATTTTAGAGCCAGCAGTGTCAATGCTGGCAGCAGCAATAGCAGCCAAAGCACCCCTGCTGGTCAATCAAATGTGCAAGGTAGCAGCTACCACTCTTCCCCCAAAACTGTAGATCAGGTCCATATTCCGGTTTCCCAAGACCAACAGGCTTCACTGAGCCTTAATGTGAGGCCTAACTTGTTTCGGGCATCCAGCATGCCTGTTAATGTCCCACAGAGGAAATCTTCAGACTCTACCGATGATCAGAGCTCTCAATCACAAAATGGCTCGACTGAAAAACTATTTCGCCCTGTGGATGGTAGTGACAGGAGAGGGAGTATACCTCAAGACAGGGCCAGCCTGCATCAACAGATAACCACAGCACTGAAACGGGTGCGTGAACTAGAGGAGCAGGTCAGAACGATCCCTGAGCTAAAGGCTCAGATTTGTTCCCTAAGAGAAGAGAGGGAACGACTTCTTCAGAGAATTCAAACACAGTCTCAGGTAAAGAGTCTGCTAGAGAAAGTGCCAAATGAAAAAACCCCACCAGAATCCCAAGAACATACTAACCTTCCTTCAACAACAAAACAGCAAGAAGCTCCATCCCTTTCCCAGGATACTGTGAGTGACAGTCATAATAAAATTCCAGAGTCAACTGTAGATAAGCTAGCTGAGAACCTTGAAGGGCCATCAACTTACACAGTTTTGGGAGAAAGACCAGTTCGAGGTGTGGTCTCTGTTCCAGTGATTCTCATTGAAAAAGCTGAAAGTCCAACTGATTCAGAAGACTCTGAGAGAATGTTGGAAGAATCTGAGAATAAGACTGAAGTATCTGAAAAGGTTTTGGAACAAGGACTAGGAGAACAAGATGAAAAGCCAGAGACTTCATTAAAAGATCAAGAGTCTGCCCTAAAAGTAGGGTTTTCCATAACAGAAGAAAAAGGAGCTCTATCTGAAGGCACAGCGTCCCAAGATGAACCTGAAAAAACTGAAACAGTTGATCAGTCTGTTGTAGAAAAGAAAAAACAAGCCTCCACAATAAATGAACTAGATGTTGTCACCATCCAAGAACTCCAAGAAAAAGTCAAGACATTGGAGGAAAGATTAAGGCAGGTCAGCTGTGATCTGGAAATGACAAACTCCTTACTGAGATTACAGATGGAGGAGAATCGGCAAAAGGATGTAACAATTCAGGAGTTAAGTGAAAAGGTAAAAGAACCCATTGCAGACAGTGGAGAGCAAGAGTTGATGGATCCACTAGAGTCTGAGCCACTTCCACAACATGTTATTACTTGCGATGCGTCAGTCAACACTGACAGCAAGCATCTGTTAGAAAAAGCAGTCCTAACAGATATTGACCTTAAACCTATTGATAGTATAAAAGAACCAGACCTAATGTGCTGTAGTACTCAAACAAATATAGTTGAGATGCGTGAAACTGAGGTGTTAGCACAGGTGGTGACATCTGAAAAAGTTGTGGGTGTTGAAATTGTTACATGTGACCAGGCAGTTGAAACAGATGTGTCTGAAAATAGTTTGGAGACCAAAGAAAGAAAAGAGCTTGAAGCTGCAGATGAAAGATACAGTGTAGATAGAGATGATGTAAACAAAGAGAAAATGAGTGAAAGCATGATCACTGAGAGTGATGTGGGTGAAGAGTATGTTATAGTAGAAAAGACTGAAGAGGATTTGTTTGGGACAGTACCCAAGGATAATGAAAATGTCAAGCCCTTGGGTAGGGAAAAAGAATTGGTGGAGAATGTTGAAACTGGGGTAATAGAGACCACAAAATCGGATACAAGCACAGATGAACCATTACAGCAAGACCAAAAGCAACCACAAGGACAAGAAATTCAGCCTCAACCTCAGAGGCCCGCTGAAGCTTCAGCATCACCTGCAGCCATAGGCCAGGTTGTCACTAGGATCCAAGGTCTTCTCAATGAACAGTGGGCCAGCCTGGGGAGTGGGAGCCAGGAACCAAAAGGAGGGGGCTCACAGAAACAGCCAGTATCAAAGATCAGCTCCATCCAGAGTCACCTTCGAGGTTCACTTAGTGCCCTTTCAGCCTTCTATTCTCCTGTTCAAAAAGGAGGTGCAGCAAAGCAGTCAGGTATAGTCCCATTACATTAGTCACACATGTACATGCTAGACACACTGGTGTTGAAAATAGTAATGGTCACTATCCTTTTAGCTGGTGCAATACTGCTGTACTTGAACATTTATATACTTGGCAGATGATTTTATCCAAAGTGACTTACAAACCCCCACTGCTCAACCCTTAACCACTCCGAATCTGAAACATGTGGTAAACATGACCCATGCTTCTTATAAAACATAGATTTACTTTAACCCACCTTGTTCCCAACCCTTGTCCCACCTTTAACCCACCATGTTCCCAACCCTTGTCCTGGAGTACCCCTTGTTCTACACATTGTAATGTTTTCCAGCAGTGGCTCATAACCATAGAGTTTAATGGGGCAGGACAACACGTGCAATAACAAATCTATAGAGCTAAATGGGGCAGTGATTGCCTTGCCCCATGACTGGCAACCAAATCAATGGAGCACCAGCTTAAATCCATCCATCCATCTATTTTCTATACCGCTTATCCAACAGGGTTATGGGCAACCTGGAGCCTATCCCAGGGAGCATTGGTGGGGTACACCCTGGACAGGGTGCCAATCACATACACATTCATACACCCATTCATGGACACTTTGGACATCAGCATACCATGCATGTCTTTGGGCTGGGGGAGGAAACAGGAGTACCCGGAGGAAACCCCCACAGCACGGGGAGAACATGCAAACTCCACACACACAGAGCAGTGGCAGGAATCGAACCCTCAACTCTGGAGGTGTGAGGTGAACATGTTAACTACTAAGCCACTGTATGCCCCAGCTTATATCCTTCAAATAGAATTAAAAAAATAAATCATTGGTCACTCAAAAGAGGAAATTCGTATTACAACTGAATAAAAATTGTATGAAGTTTTGAATGGGAACTTTATTCAGATTTGTTGAATGGCTGATAGAATATATATGGACCGCCATATATATGATGTAAACAATATTCAACAAATCAGTTTGAACTAAAATCACTCACTGAATTTTTAGACTGGTCATTTTAGACTGCTTATAAAAGGAACCCTTATACTGTATTGTTATATACTATTGTATAATTGCAATTTCTCCCCATTTGGTCATTTGCCATTTCCTACCAATTAACTAGCTTTCTCAATATCATATGAGAGCTACCAACCAGTGAGGGTGAAGGCTAGCACGTGCTCCCTCCGAGACACATAAAGCCATCTAGTGCATCTTTTCAAACTGCTGCCCATGCTACATCATATGGCAACTGAACACATTTGGAGGAAAGCAAATTTTACCTTTATTAAAAATAAAAAGAATATATTCCTTGAAGTTTCCTTTTTCTCATTATGCTCAGTGAATGGTCTAAATGTATATCACTGGTGGTCTCATAATATATGCATAAGAATGCATTTATGCAGCCATAGTCAAGCTATCAGCCTTGCACATTTACAATTATGTTCTCCTAAGTGAACAGAATATCAATTTAATAAAATTAAAAAAATTTTGTCTTAAAGTGGTGTGATAGGAATCTTAAATGTACAGGTGTACAGATATAACAAGCCCCCAAATAACTGCAAGATTTATGGTTATGGAAAATTTTTTACTTGGTTATGTATGATTATATGTGGGTTTATTTGTGAAAGGTAGGCTAATGCCTAGTCCAAACTGACCCTACAGAATGCACAAAGACAGCCACGGGGGAATTAACTTATTTTTCTTTATTTAACTTATTTATGTCTGTATGGCCTGTGACAAGCACCCATCCTACAATTCTACACTCAGATTTTGTAAAATCACTCTTCTGCAAAGACACAATTCGTATTTCTTAGTGCAGTAATATCATAACAAAAAGTGTTTTTGTTGGGTTGTTTTTCAATACAACTTCACATCTGACCACTCTCTCCCTTCCCAGGCCTCAAATCTATCATGAAGAAGAATGACTGTCCTGACAAGCAAAGGACAGCAGGAGCCAAGAAAAACCTGAAATTTGTTGGCGTAAATGGAGGGTAAGTTTTTATTTTTTTTTATTTTTGCCATGCTCTGCATTTGGAAACTTTTTACATTTTTATCATCCTTGTAATGGCTCATGGTAGTAGTACACCATTATTTATTTTTTTTTACAAATAATTTAACATACATTTTTGCACTACTGGGGTATTTGGTTGACTGAAGTATGAACTAGATACTTTGCTAGTTAGGTATGCCATTTTATTACATGAATGAGTGCTTCACCAATGCCACTGCAAAAATAACACATTATTAGTTGACAGACTTATGCTGTGTATGAGAATCTTAACCAACCAACCCCAATTTACAACCCCGATTCATAGCTTTATGACATGCTGGGGTATGCAAAGAAAAGAATTTCACTGTGATGTAATGTCTATGTGATTAATAAAGACTCATTATCATTATCAATTCCAAAAAAGTTTGGATGCTGTATAAAATATAAATAAATGTAAATAAAAACAGAATGCAATGATTTGCAAATCTCATAAACCCATATGTTATTCACCTAAAAAAACACATCAAATGTTTAAACTGAGTAAATTTATCATCTAAGAAAAAAAAGGTAATTTTGAATTTTGAATTTTGAATGGCCGCAACACTTCTCAAAAAGTTGGGACGGGGGCAACAAAAAGATGGAAAAATAAGTGTTTGCAAATCATTGCATTCTGTTTTTGTTTACATTTTACACAGCATTCCAACTTTTTTGGAATTGAGGTTGTAGATTTAGAAAAAGATTTACATCCTGGTCCAGATGCCATTTGACAAAACAGGTTATTTATGAAAAAAGGCCACTGAAAACTTAACACAATTGTGATGGAGAAAAGATGAGTCAACTATAAAGTTTCCATTTTGATACTGTTGGCCTTGAGTGCTCGATTTGATGCAATTGACAGTGATTTGTTTAAATTGCACAGCCGGTTTAAATAAGTTTTTGTCTGACTTAGAGCTTACTTAGCAGATTGTTAGCAGTTTGTTAGTGCTAGGGTAGAATTTTCAGTGTTAAAAGTTCAGCATGATGTCCCACAAGGTTTTGTTTTAAGCCATCTATTGTTCTCCCTTTATATTAAAGGTCTTGGACATACAATTTTCAAACATTTTGGCTATATGCAACAATACGGCTATTCCAAATGGATGACTGATTGTGACAAAGAGTGTCCCAAATGACACACTATACACTATGCATTTATACACTGTGTACTTATGTACTATGTACTCAACCATGTAGTATATGAATTTTATAATGTTATTTTTTCATTCAACATTGAAATCTGAGTCCCTCCCCCTCTGCTACATAATTAAAGTGCATGAAGTGTCCAACATTTCACGCTTCATTTTTTCGATTAATTAAGTGCATCATCTGGGTATTAAGTGTACTTTTTCTGTTTGGAATTTTCAGTGTGAACACACTACTTGCACCATTTATACTACAAAACGGTATAGAATACTGCATAAGATGTGAATTGGGACACACCTATAAACTAATGTTGGGTATTAAGTCTATTTGCTGTAGGGTTGCTGATTTTACACTCTAGTATGTGATAGTTATTTTGTATATGCAAAAGCTATAGTTGGACCTTGGTGTAACCCTAGATGCTGATTTATTATTCAATTCCCATGAGAACTTTAGGAATGCAGTTTCTATAGATTTTCTCATTTCTAATGCATGGCAACTGTCTTTAACCTTATTAAATGTGATTTTCATGCTTTATAGTTAATTATTCATTCATTCATTCATTCAACTTCAACTGATTTTTTCTGGTCAGGGTCACGACTTATAGTTAAGTCATGATTATTATTGTATAACTTAATGAATGTGTCGTATTATAGAGAGTTTGTTTTGCCCTTTTAATCTTGTATATGTAAAGCACTTAAAAGCACTGAGATTTTATGAAAAGTGCTATATCAAAATGATTATTTTATAGTTTTATTAACTAATATCTGATTACAACAGTAGTGGCAGAAATGTGAAAAGAAATGTGTGACGTACATGCACACATCTAAAAATGCTATCAAATTTTATGAGAAGTTTACTGGTTTGTTAATTTAGTACAGTTATGAGCTTAAAAGCTAAGTAGTTCACCTACTATAGATCACCCTGTTCTATTTTGGACAAATTCAAATTGCTCAGAAACACAGAAGTGGATTTTTTTTTTCTCTCCAGAGAACTATCTTAATATGAAAAACAAACCAAGTCATTGAGAGAAGTACACATAATGTGAGAGAAGTACACATAATGAAAGCTACATAACCTCATGTCCACTAATGCAGATGGAACTGTAGTGCATACATAATCAGGCTTGTATGAATGAACTAGTCACTGCTCAAATTGCCATGAAGATTAAGGTCAAATTTTCATCTTTGTGTTAGTCATTAGAAATTGTGTCCAAAGGTCAATGTCATTTTCATCAATCAAATTAAAATTGATCGGTCTTAACTGTTCCCACTTTCCCTGTTTCATCCATCATCTCAAAGATCAGGTAGAACAAGATGCTGTTGGTGTCAGTTTTGTTTGCTGCTGGTGATTTAGATGAAGAACCATGAGTGAAAATAGAAAAACTTCAGCAATAACAGAGAACTGTCTCTGCATTTGCTAGCAGGTCGGCGCAAATTTGAGGCTGTATTTCAGCTGTGTTTGCCCAGGCCTCAGCAGTAAGATAATTACCCTGATAGAGTAGAGCAGATAGTTGGTCCTCCTGCACCGCCATCTTGTGTCTGCAAACACTCCCTTACAGACTTATTCAAAGTTTACTGTTCTATGTAAAACACTACAGACCAGTGACAAATTAAAAAAACATCTTACAGTGTCTTAGTAAAGAACAGAGTTAGCCCTGGCACAAATGCTACAAGTATCTGGAACGATGATGAGTCAGATGCTCTCAACCAAATTTAAAACCACTGGGAGATTTTCCACATTCTCCACCACTGTCATCACAACACCATCTGAGGGAATATCTTTTGGAAGAATGCTAAATCATCGCTCCAGTAAAACTCCAAAGACTTATTGAATTGATGCCAAGGTGGCATTTTGTGTATCACCTGCTAACTAATTTGCTTTTATGTTTGTTATAACTTTAAGAGTGAAATCAGACTACACAAAATTAAAGAGGTATTAAAAGTGTTTTATATATGTGGTTGGGGGGGTGGGGCATGGTGTCTTAGTGGTTAGCTTGTTTACCCCACACCTCCAGGGTTGGGGGTTTGAATCCCTGTGTGCACAGAGCTTGTATGTTCACACTGTGCTTTGGGGTTTTCCTCCTAATGTAAAATCTAAAAGAAATGTATATAAAACGGAGTGATCAAGGGAGAGTTAAGGGCTATTAATTGTCAAAATGGGTTGAACTTGGAATCCTCTCTGAAAAGGAAATGGTGTGTTGTAGGGCTCTATATAAAACCTATATGGCCTTTAGGGCTCTAGATTTAACCCCAGAATATATATTCAAACCAAATAAACATCTATCTATATGGACTAATGGCTAATGAGTCTGATGGTGATAATGATCAATAATATTACAGAGCAGTTATAGCAGATGTAGCAATGACTGCTGTCCTGGTATAGAGGTGAGAGATTTGTATTCTAAACCATATAGAAGATCAGCTAGGATTATCTTAAGAGGATCCTGGCAGGACTGTTGTTAGAGATGACAGCTAGTAATTTCAGAATTTAACCACGCTGCCATGATCCAGGCAAACAAAATGACACACAATGAAATTCAGATAGCCACTGCTCAGTTAGTATTAGATTCCAGTACAGCAAAACGCACTCGTCTCTCTGTGCTAAAAACTGATAGCAAGTTATGGATATTATACAGTAATAATCTACTTGGAAGTCAGATTCAGTAGGTAAAACCTCATTCAGACCTTATGTGCATCACACTGAACAGCAGATGTTTCCTTTTTTTATTTTGTTTTGCAACATAAATCCCCATTTAGCCCCAATCAGTCAAACAGCTGCAACTTTAGAGCACTGAAAAGAGTCTGCGTTCCAGTTGAAGAGGAAAACTGAGTTGTTTGAACCTTATTTAAAGTAAGTTTACATAAAGCATTATCAATTGCTTATAAATTCAAAACGTATGCATTTTCAAAATTTTTGTCCATTATGCAGTGAGAAAAAGGAAAATAGGCCTTAAACGTTTAGTTCACTGTAGTTTATTTTAAAAAGAAAGTGATTAATAGTTTGGAGGATGAAGATGTAGAAGAAGAAGAAGAAGAAGAAGAAGGGGAAATCTGTTGGATATAAAAAAAGTATATCTGAGTATACAAATCTGCTGTGAACTATTTTAATTTGTAAGAAATATTAGAAATATTACAAAATATATTCAGAAATACAAAAGTTAATCCATATACTGCCTCAAGGGAAAAATGCCAGAGTCACCTTTGGAATAGGTTTATTGTATAAACTGCAACAGAAAAGTAGTGTCTTCATTTTCAGATAAAAAGAAAATACAGTCAATGGTTTCCATTTTTCCATTATTGTCTATTAATTAATTATTTTTTTAATATGACCATTTCACTGCACAATGAAATTTTTTATGTATTGGATGTGTAATTGCTCTTGCTGTAATTGAACCAAAAACACGAACACATAGCACTTCAACTGTGCTCTTGTGGAATTATGGGAATTACATTCTTCCTGATAAGACTTTAAGAGCTGGATTTTTCAACCAGTCAGAGGAGACTGGTGTCTCATAACACAGCTTTGAGGCACACAAATTTCCTTTCATGGCAGCCTACTTCTGTTTACTTTCCTTTTTAAGCATGAGTTCTTTCATTTAAATACATACATGAACACATGGATGTTTTCATCTTTAATTATTATTATAATAAACTAAACTGTGTGTAATGGTATCTATCTGCTATTTGTTGCCATTCAGTTCCTTAGAAGGTTGGTTTATTGGTTATTAAAATCTCACCTTAAGAAGTTAACCTTAACCTTAAGAATGCATAACTCATAACCAGTTAACCCTAAATGATTGACATCGATAACCAAGGCTGTCTGTGTTGTTCAGCTATGAGACAACCTCCAGTGAGGAATCCAGTGGGGAGGAGAATGAGGACAAAAGAGAGGAGGAGAAGGAGGAGGAGGTGGAGGTGGACAGTTCGGAGACAGAGGAACTGGGAGAGGAG
>JAOUWY010000030.1:26098779-26112425 GCA_025728095.1 Prietella phreatophila
TAGACTGATCATTTCTTTGTTAGTGGGCAAACATACAAAATCAGCAGGGGATCAAATACTTTTTTCCCCCACTGTACGTGAACAAAAGCACAAGGCCTTTTTCAGTTGTTTATTCAACAGAAATATCAGTAGATTTGATATACTTCAGTGGAAAAAGTAAGTACACCTTGGACTAAGAAGCTAGGATTGCCCCATTTAGCAGAAATAACATTTTGCATCATTGTTCACCAGGCTTGCTGGAATTTTTTGACCACTCTTCCATGCAATATTCTCTCAGTTACATGCTCTTTAAGGGTTTTCCCTGCCCGTTTCAAGGCTTTGACTAGGCCATGCCATAACCCTCCATTTATTCCTTGGTGGATTTTCTGGTGTGTTTAGGATCATCATCCTGTTGAAAGGTCCACTTTCTGTTCAACTTCAGCTTTGACAGATGACCTCACGTTATCTTCAAGCACTCTTTGATATGATGCAGAATTCATAGTTGAATCAATGAATGCAAGTTGTCCAGTCCCTGAGGCAGCAAAGCAACCCCAAACCTTAACATTTCCACTTTTTCCTTAAAGTAGAATGATGTATTTCAAATAATCTGGGGTTTTTTTTAAATCCCTTGCCAGACTCATTGGCATCCACAATCTTTTTTCTAATGGCCTTACAGAACTCTTTAGATCTTGGCATGGTGACACCACACACCTCAATAGCAAAGGGAACACCAGACACTAGATATGAGAGTGGTATATATAAGACAGGTTCCACCTGCACTCCCTAAGCAGGTTCTGATCACTGTCTTGTACACCTAATTCTAGTTTTATGGATTTGTGTGATAAATGATGGGGTTTGATAAATGAACAAAATTACTACAAAATTTCAATTTTATGTCATTTGATAAAGTATATCACCTTTATTAATAGGTACTGTTTCAAAAAAGAACCAAAAGTTTACTTGTTCAAATATGTTTAAAAAAAAGAAGAATAATAATAATTTTTTAAAAATCCAACAATTTCCATGGGGTTTACTTGTTTTTTTACATGACTGTATTCTATTTCCTGAGATTGAATGTACATTATGCCACAGATTATTAGTAATTAATAATTACAGTGTACTATTATATGACATTGTGACATATATTATGCATGGATAATGAAATCAGCAAAGTTGGGGATGTTTTTCTGTAAGCTGTTTCATTGTTTGGAAGTGAATCTTAAATTTACTGTTTCATATGCAGAGCTGATAGAACTCACGTCATCTGAGCCAAAAGTCAAGAATACATCAATTTTCTTTCTGCCTCTCCATCATTTTGTCACATGCTTTTTTCTTTTTTTTCTGACCCTCTTTCAAAGTATGTGTTTGCTCTGTCACAGTTGAATAAAACATTACAGTAGTATCACTCATCCTCTCTCTCTTCTTTGCTCCATCTCTGTCTCCTTCACCATTCTGATCTACCTTTTTTATTGTCAGGTTCATATTATTCAAATTATACTGGTATTTCCTGCCATAATTCCATTAATCCTCTCTGTAGCGCTCTCCATTAATCCATTTCTCCCCAGAGTGAAGGAAAAATCTTGTAATAGTGTGAGCTGTGCACAGATGCCTTTAATCTAAAAGATAAAGGCAGAAACAGCACTTAGAGCTCAGCGGGCCAGCCAGTGAACTCATCTGTAGTCCGATCTACACAACGGAAAACAAAAGCAATAACGGAAACCATAATCAAATCAAAAGAAATGCTAATCTGATTCACAGCAGTGTGCTACAGTGAGAAGTGACCTTTGTCATTATGGAGCAAGTTTCTGTACTTGAAGTGTCGTCTTAGGGATGGAGATTTAGTTTGTATTATGCATTCTGTGGTTTTAAACAAATGAAGGACTGAGCAAGCCAAATGATCATTGTGATTATACATCCTAATTACTCCATTATGATTTTGAATACTTTGTTTTAAAAATACAAATTGTGCTTCATGAACCTTTTTCTATTTCAGGTTACATATACAGGAACTGCACAGAGAACGGCTGGAGTGACCTTTACCCATCATATGAGCATGTTTGTATATTACCAACGGTGGAAGCAACTGAGGTGAAAACTAGTTCTCTGTTAATGCACATATTTTTTTTGTGATCATGGGGCAAATGAAAAAATAAGCCACATCACACATTACCATAAGAAGTAACATAGCAAATAGTGTTGCATTCAAAAAGGGCTATATATCACATAAGGAAACACAACAGGATGAGCTGGTATAGGAAAGCAGTCAAGTGTTGAGATTCTGTTACAACCCCAAAGTTGATTTGATGAATTGAGATCTTGTTAATCTTTGACACTGATGCCTTGACTTTCTTTGATGGTCCTTCTCCGTCTACTGAGAAAAATATGCACATAAGTAGTCTGCCAGTAACAAATGCACAGATGTTACCAGTTTCAGCTCTTCAATCTGCAGCTCAACCACCCCCCTGTTGCCACTGTGAGCTGCTACGATAATCAAATCAGCTCATTTTATTCCTTTTAAGTACCAAATGTAAAGCTCACCTCATTTGAGGTGACATACAATTTCATTTCACTTACAGATTTTGGATAGATTTGCAGATTATTCTAATCACATGAAAATGAATCACATGGAAATGAATCACATGAATATGAATCACATGAATATGAATCACATGTAAATGAATCACATGTAAATGAATCATATAAAAATGAATAAATAAATGAAAACACAAGATTTGCAGATTATAGATAAAGTCTTTGGGGTTCACTCAATTACATGAGCCTCTAGGATATAGCATTTATATCACCTCATTTGATGAGTCTTAACAAATGTCTGTTAACAAATGTCTTTTTGTGGACTTGCAGTCAAGCGTAATGGCACTACTAATGGTCATATGTAAAATACACAGATTGGTACAGAAGCCAGGCTGGGGCCTTCACACTGTAGATTCATGATGCCTATCAATGACAGCCATGTCAGGTGATTACACCAAGTTAGCAAGTTTGCCTCACACCTCCAGGGTTGGGGATTCGATTCCCACCGTGGTCCTGTGTGTGTGGAGTTTGCATGTTCTCCCCATGCTGCGGGGGTTTCCTCCAGGTACTCCGGTTTCCTCCCCCAGTCCAAAGACATGCATGGTAGGTTGATTGGCATGTCCAAAGTGTTCGTAGTGTATGAATGGGTATGTGAATGCTCATTCATAATAGGTCCAGGGTGTACCCCGCCTTGTGTCGGATTCTCACAGGGTTAGGCTCCAGGTTTCCCAGTGACCCTGAAAATGAGAAAGCGGTATAGATCATGGATGGATGGATGGATGGATGGAAACACCCCCTAGCTTTGATCTCAATTTTGGCTGATATTTTCAGTCCAGTTGAAACATCCATAACACATCAGCAGTGTCTTAGAAGGCGCATACGAAACATTGCAAGCGTAATGAACCTGCATAAGGTGGAAGATTAACTTTATTATTTACTCTATCATAGATTAAACACACATTGTCCAATTAGAGTACAAATTACACACCATTTGGAGTTGTTAACAGATGTAATATTTTAGCCTGCCTACAGTAGCTAACAACAGGACTTATTATGTTCTAACCAGACCATTGGATTGTATGCTGGGAAGGTTAGAACCTGTTATTGCATTGGAAACAATTCAATTTGGCAACCCGGATTTCTACCCTGACTAGCACTGCCTCTGCAGGCATGCTCATGCATTTAATCAATCTGAGATTTATTGGTTTGACGTGAAGTTTTTATTCATCCTTATGACATGGTGTGTAAATCTTAAATATACAGTATAATATGTTAAATGCAATGATCAACAGTAGTGTTGTTGGAAAAATACATTCATCCAAAGTCTATGGACAAGAAGGAAGGCAGTTTTACAAGCGGCTGATTTGTGTTATTTTGTTGTTTTTTTAATAGACTACGGAATCCCCGCATATTCCCCTTCAAACCAATCCCTAGTAGATAATTCTGTGAAATGGATGACGAGACACCTCCAGAGACATTCTTTAGTGTGAGTGTGAGAGACAGAGAGTCTGAGCGTATCCGGACTACAATGCTGTTGCATTTAATTTAAATGTAGCACACAAACAAAGAAATGGAAACAGACTGAGAAAACAAGATTAATGACAAAGATAAAGCTGCACTTCCTGAGCTCTTGCCCCAACATTTGTTTTTCCTTTGTACTCTTTCCCCATTTTTCCTCTCTCAAGCACTCTATCAATAGGCCTGGATATGCAATCAGATGCTAATGAGAACTTAGAAACACTGCCTTGCATTAAGAGCGCTCAAATGATAAGCCTTAACACACACACACACACACAGACACACAGACACACACACACACACACACACATACAAACACACTTATCAAGGTCTTTATGCATGTATGAATGCACACAGAAAATGATGAGGTGATCAGGACTAACAGTGGAACATGGTCCTAATGCAATCAAACTAATTATTGCAGCCAAGAACACAATAAGACTTTCTCAGGAAGGTACATTTAATTTTCTCTGGTTAGGGGTTTTCCTTTAAGTGACTTGGATTTATCAGTTTAGTTTTTACAAGAATTTTCAAGCAAAATTGTGTGCAAAGAAGAAAATAAAGTACAAATGGATGTACCGTATTTTGAAGGTGAGGGGGAAACTGCTGTACTTTATCACCCTAATTTCTCTTTTACAGGACTCGTATTTTTCTACGTTCAGACAGGTGTACATTGTAGGCTACGCTACCTCTCTCATCTCCCTCATATCAGCCATCATCGTCTTTACAGCCTTCAGGTATTCATAAAATCTAGACATTTGTGTATTTATCTACACAAATGTTATCCGAAATTCATTATATAATGTGACCAATTTAGCCAACAGTTAAATTTAACAGATATCAACGTATTAGTGGGTAATTTTATATATAATTAAAACCAGATTCAATACATTCATCCATCCATTTATTCAGTCACTCATCTTTATTTCGAGCATCATCCTGATCATGGTTGTTCTATACACACATTCACACACTCATTCACTCCTAGGGGCAATTTACTGTACTCAGACCACATACAGGTAGGTAGAAGGAAACTGGCAACCTTACAGAAATGTCACAAATTTTACATGTGAACAGGAGTAAAACAAGTACACTTGGTTTATACACACTCTGTTTTGTTTCACACTTTCTCACATGTGAAGGCCAACAGTTTATTTTACAGGTTTTATTACATGATTTATTTATTGCACGTGTTTTCATTTTAAATGTGATTTTTTTTCACTTTTATTTCATTATCACGTGAATTTTTTGCCACATGATAAATTTTCACATGCAAGTTATTTTCACACATGCATGATTCCTTAATTGTCATGTGATTTTTCACGAATTCATAGATTTTTATCATAAAAATTGCATGAAATTCTTTCATGTGGTTTTTTACTATTCATTCATTGTCACGTGATTTATTTCCACATGATTTATTTATTGTGAAATAATTTTTTTTACATGATTCATATATTTGTTCTCGTTATTTTTTTTCATAACTTAATTTATTTTCAACAATTTTTTCCACAAATGATTTTTTTTTTTTTTTACATGTGAGTCATTTTCATAGGTAAGTTTTGCCAAAAGATTAATTTTCACTTGATTTTTTTCATTATTAATTTTTACATGTAGGATGTTATTTATTTATCACAGTTGGGTTTTTTTCTGTTATTTCTATGATGTCACACATGTTAAGGTAATTTCATGTGTGCAGTTTCAGCATACAACGTGGTTAAATTCCACTTATTTTATACATATATTTTTTCACATGTAGTGCCCTCCAGTAATATTGTAAATTTGTCTTTATAGTTTAACCTTTTGATCTTTTGTTAAAAGAATTCACAAATATACTCTGCTCTTGTGGATATCAAACAATTGCAAACAAAACACAGGTTTATCAAAAAATAAAAAAATATCTTTTTCTTTTATCAATTCCCTGTTCCTAGTCAACCAGGTGTACAAAAGAAAATTAAAATATCAATGGGAATATTCTTCAAATATACTTTTCTCATGAATTCATCAAGGTTCCAATAATTGTTGCACACCTATGTTTAACAAATATATATATTTTTTTATAAACCTGTGTTGTGTTTGCAATTGTTTGATATGCATGAGAGCAGAGAATTTTGGTGAATTATTTTAACAAAAGATCAAAAGGTTAAACAATAAAGACAATTTTCCACAGCCTTCTTTGCTCATATTTACCAAGGGTGTCAATATTATTGGAGGGCACTGTATTACTCATGTAATATAATAAACAAAAACATAATAAACTAAATAATATGATCATATGTTAAATGTTTGTGAAATGGGAGTGTTAAAAAATTTTGTATTTACAATTTTAAAACAGGAAGTTCCATTGTACAAGGAACTACATCCACATCAACCTGTTTTCCTCCTTCATCCTGAGAGCTACTGCAGTCTTTATTAAAGATGGCATCCTCTTCACCGATGAAAACCAGGACCACTGTATCATGTCTACAGTAAGACCCTCCAACTCTGAACATGACAAACTCTCACCTACTCCATATGTTCATGTTACAATGTGTAATGCTTTTCTCAGGGTTTACTGGCAACTGTTCCTTACCATGGACTGTTCACATAACAATCAACATGTAAATTAGGTCATTTACTATCAGTACTATAGCAATCAGGTTTCACAGTCATCTCTCTGTTTTTCATACACAACCTCTCACTCTCTAGGCATCATGTAAGGCTGCAGTTGCCCTTTTCCAGTTTTGCATCTTGGCTAACTACTTCTGGCTCCTGGTGGAGGGCATGTACTTACAGACCCTGCTGGCTCTCACATTTGTCTCACAAAAAAAGTATTTTTGGTGGTACATCCTTATTGGCTGGGGTAAGCCACAATCAGATACTTTTATCCAGGGGAATTTACAAATAAATGAATTAAATATGGATGAAAAGTTAAATGCTCACCATAAGATATGGACACATCTCCATGTTAGTATGCTGCTGTATTTTAACTGTTTAAAACAATTTAGAATAATAGTGAAAGTATCCAAACCATAAAACAGTACATATGGAATCATGCAGCAACAAAAAAGAAAGGTCAAGCATCAATCACATTAGTGAATTCAGTAATACAGTGATAAATGTAGATTTTACTGTAATTTACTGGCAAGATGGGTTGCCAAAAAGTACTGTAAAATTTACAGTAAATAACCTGACAAAACATTTTTACAGTAAACTACTGTCAAAGCATACTTAGTAGAAAGAAACTCTGAAACCAGTATATTTGGTTGATGCAGGGTACAACTGTGCTGGGTTTTATTCAAGGACCCAGTGAAGGCAGTTTAGTGGTGCTGGGATTTGAACAGCTGACCTTCTCATCTGTGACTCAGAGCGTTAAGCTCTGAGCCACCACAACCACAGATCCTCTGAAAATATTGGAACATCAAGGCCAATTCTATTGTTTTCACAATACATTGAAGACCAAAAGATAAATATTTCCTTGTATTTACATCGAGATGTGTTAAACAATTTCGAACATGCACCTTTTGTCTGAACCCACCCATTTTTTCAAAAAATAAAAAATACTGGAACAAGTGACTGATAGGTGCTTCATGCTGAAATTGATTGTTTAAAGAATTAATAGCTCTGAATGTCTAGTCTTGATTTAAGCCCCAGGTTTCACCAGTGAATACTACATTTGTTTAAAACAAAAAAACAAAGATAAACCAACATGAAGACAAAGAACTATGGGAAAAAAGTAAGTCATTCTGATGCTGGGAAAAGAGGGAAAATCTATCAGAACCCTTACACAAGCACTGGGAATAGCCAGTACAACAATTTGAAATGTCCTGAAAAAGAAAGAAACCACTGATGTACTAACAACCAGATATGGAACAGGTCAGCCAAGGAAAATAACAGCAGTTGATGACAGAAACACTATACACTTTGAGTTATGAAGTAAAACCTCAAAACAACAGTTAGTGACATCACCAACAACCTCCACGGGGCAGGGCTGAAGGTATCATGAGCCAATGTTCAAAGAAGACTTCATGTGCAGAAATATAGAGGTCATAAAACAAGATGAAACCACTCATCAGCAGTAAGAATCAGAAAGCCAGATTGAAATCCACAAAGAAATACAGAGATGAGCCACAAAAGTCTGTTACCAAGATTAACTTCTACCAAGTGATGGAAAGGCCAAAATGGGGAGAAAGAATGGATCTGCTCATGATCCAAAAAATAGAAACTCATCAGTCAGGCATGGTGGAGGTAGTGTCATGGCTTGGGATTGCATGGCTGCTTCTGGAACAATCTTTATTGATGATGTGACTCATGATGGTAGCAGCAGAATGAATTCAGAAGTCTACAGAAACAATCGGTCTTCCAATTTACAGGGAAATGTATCCAGTCTAATTCAGAGGAACTTCATCATGCAGCAAAACAATGACCCAAAAAGCACTGCCAACTCAACAAAGAACTTCATCAGGGGGAAAACATTGAAGGTTTTAGACTGGTCAAGTCAATCACCAGACCTTAACCCAATTGAACAGCATTTCACCTCCTGAAAAGGAGACTGAAGGGAGAAACCATACAAACAAACAACAACTGAAAGAAGCTGCCTGGAAACACAACACAAAAGAAAAATTTTGCTCATGTCTGAGGATCACAAGCTTAATGCAAGCAAGGGATATGCAACCAAATATATAGTGTTATTTAAATTACTTTAAGACTATCTCTTCCTATACTTTTGCTCAAGTACAAATAGGGTGTTCTGTCAGCAAAGGTGCCATGTTTTAAGTCATTTAACACATCTAGATGTAAATGTCATGAAATAAAAGCTGAAATGCTGATCTATCATAGTGTTCATCTTTTGATCTCAAACCAAAATGTCTTTGATGTATAGTAAAAAAAAATACAATTGGCCTTGCAGTTCCAATACTTTCAGAAGGGACTGTAGGTCAACGTACTTGCATTGATTCAAAACAATCTTTTATTGGAGTTATTTTAGTGTGAGAAGTAGTCAAATCAATGCAAGATAGTTGCATTGTTGTGGTGTAGTTGTGGTGGATCAGTGGTTTAGGCTTTGAATCACAGCTAGAAAAGTTGTGTGTTCAGTTCCCACCACTGCTAAGCTGTCATGGTTGGGAAAGCCCTTAATCTTCAGTTGTGTCCTACATCAGCTGCACATGTACTGGATACTTATATGTTCTTTTATACAACATTAATATATTAGAGTACTTTATTGTAAATATGTTTATATAGTTGTTTACTGTAAATTTGACAGTTCATAACTGGAAACCTAAGTCACCAGTAAAGTACTGTAAAATTGACACCACTTTTTTTATAGTGTGCACATTAAGTATTAGTAGCAAATATTTGTAAAGTTGAAGGACATACATGATAAAACATCTACATTTCTTTCATTTGTAAGAGTTTCTAAGAGTTTCACTTTTAGATATATTAGACATAAATGATATTTGGAAAGTTGCTTTTTTTTTTCCCTGTTGCTCAGTTTGTGTTTTATCTTTCAGGTCTTCCAACAACAGTCTTGACTATTTGGGTTCTTGTCAGGAATTTCTATGATAACAGGGGGTAAGTCTGATTTGGTGATTAGGCAGTTCAGTACATCAATCTCTCTGGTATTTGCTGTATGTGTAGAGTAAGTTTTACAAAAAGAAGCTTGTGACGGCGTGTGAAGGACCAAATCTGATCATCTTTGTGAAAAAACACACAGATCACAGAATATACAGATCTGATTAAGTCAGAGGACTTAGTAGGATGAGTCAGTAGACCTTACTGGCTAATTGGATAATTATCACTCTCATTGAGATCATAGATTTATTTGACATGTGGAAGGATCTATATATGTCATAATTTTTTTGTAGTGATTTTTTTTTTTTGCTCTCACATTTGTGAGATATCAGTAAAGTGCACAATAAACTACAAAAGACAGTCATAATGTGCAACAATAAATTACACACATGTATTCAATATTATAGACACTAGTCAGGTGCACACAATATGCAATATACTGTACAGTGCTGTGAAAACGTATTTGCCCTGATTTCTTATGCTTTTTTATATATCTCATACTAAATAGTTTTAGATCTTCAAACGAAATACAACATAAAACAAAGGCAACCTAAGTAAAAACACAATACAGTTTTCATTTATTTCTTTTTTTTTATTGAAGTAAAAAAAAAAAATTATCCAACACTTATCACCAATGTGAAAAACTAATTTTCCCCTTACATTTTAAATCTGCATGTGCCACCTTTAGCAGTAATGGCTGCAACCAAACTCTTCCGATAACTTTAGATCAGTCTTTCGCTTACTTCTAGGACTAGGACTTACTCCTATGCTTTGGATCATTGTCTTACTGCATAATCCAGTTGTGTTGAGCTTTAACTTATGGACTGAAGACATTCTCCTTTAGAATTTTCTGGTAGAGAGCAGAATTCATGTTTCCCTCGATTATTGCAAGTTGCCCAGGCCCTGAAGCAGCAAAGCATCCCCACACCTTCACACTTCCACCACCATGCTTGCCTTTAAGAATGATGTTCTTTTAGTGGAATTCTTTGTTTGATTTACGCCAGATGTAACAGGACCCCTGTCTTCCAACCAGTTCAACTTTAGACTTACCAATCTACAGAACATTCTCCCAAAATGTTTGAAGATCATCAAGGTGTGTTATGGCAAAATTTAGATGAGTTCTTCTAGGTTAACAGTGGTTTTCACCTTGCCACTATTCTATGGATACCATTTGTGCCCAATGTTTCTGATAGTGGAGTTATGAACAGTGACCTTTATTAATGCAGGAGAGGCCTGTAGTTCCTTTGATGTTCTTTTGTGACTTCCTGGATGAGGAGTTACTGTGCTCTTGGAGGAATTGTGGAAGGTTGGCCACTTCTGGGAACGTTCACTACTGTGCCGAGTTTTTTCCATTTCCATAATGGCTCTAACTGCTGTCCTTTGGAGTCCCAGAGCCTTGGAAATAGCTTTATAACCCTTCCCAGACTGATGTATTTCAATCGCCTTCTTCCTCATCGTTTCTGGAATTTCGTTCAATTTTCACACACTGGTTAAAATCTTTTAACCAATTTTATGCAGTTGACAAAGTTCTATTTAAGAATTGTGTCTAGTCCAGGTGAACCCCATTATGGATGCAGTTTCATAGAGTAACAATGGGGGCAAATACATTGTCACAAAGGCCCAGTTGGTATTGTGTAACTTTTTGCTTCAATAAATAACATTATCATTTAAAAACTGTTTTTTGTGTTTACTCAGGTTGCCTTTGTTTTTTTTTTTTCTTAGATTTTGTTTTAATTTCTTTAAAAAAAATAACATGAGATATACACGCAAATAGAAGAAATCAAATAGTTTTTTACAGCACAGTATTACAATAATAATACAATAAGCATCCCCAGACTATACACAGAAATCACATGTCTATTACAAAACATGTGTTCTTGAGAGATTATATTCACAGTTGGCATCCTAAATTCAAAGGTTATATCAATATATATGTGCAGGAAAGTTCCTGGTAATCAGCATTGGTTTATGCAGGTACTTCAGTTGATTTTCTGAACAGCCCATTCAGATTATTAAAATGACCTGTGTATAGCTCATGCCTACAAGGTATTAAGTGCCACTGAACTTAATACTGCTCCTCAGTATCATGCCAATATCATGCAAAAAACATAGCTGAGTAAGTCATGCCTCTGTTTTAGGCAATCTCTGCCTCACACACACTATCCTCACACAAGATAAGTCTCTACTTATATTTTAGGTTTGAAAATAGGTCTGTTGTACACAATTTCAGCATTGAATCCCCAACATGTGCTCATTACTCAACTGTGTATATGTCCTATTACGCCTTCAGATTTGAATCTGTGTGCATCTGATGAGAAGTTAGATAAGAAGTCAAATAAACGTTCATAATGTGCTAATGAGTTTTCTCTATTATGAAAAATGTCAGTATAAATGGAAAATTTAGCAACTAGATTTGATCAGTGACCTGTTTAAGTGTGCAAAGTGCTTGTGGGAAATATCTCCTCCTGAATGGTTCTGTATTTGCTCTCATGTTGTGTTAATGGTGAAGGTGCTGGGATGACACAGATATCGCCTTCATTTGGTGGATTATAAAAGGACCGATTACAGTATCTCTTCTGGTAAGTAAGTAAATTATTTACAGTACAACTTATGACCAAAAAGGCAAGTTTTGTAAAGTTCCCTGTTTACTTTCTCTGATCCAGGTGAACTTTATCATCTTCATCAATGTGATCAGGATACTCGTGGAGAAGCTGAAGTCTCCAGGAGTTGGAGGCAATGACACCAGTCATTTTATGTAAGAGCTTAACTCTGTTATCATTCCAAATAGAGTAAAGGAATGCTCCCTTTGTCTTTTGATTTTATGTAAATGTAAGTGGTACATCAATGCAATTGTAGAATTAACGTTTTTAAAAACACCCGCTATGATGCACCAATCCCATTTTTCCAATTTTGATACAATATTCAAAACTGAGATTGACAAAGTAACAATCCTTTTTGCAATCTTTTTCGCAAATGCACTCTTTACAAATCATTTGAGCATTACAGGCATGATGGCAGCATGCTTTGAGTCAGTTTGTGTCCTATATATAGCACAAGATCTGTATCAGCTTAGTCCATGTCACACACATTATAGTCTTAAAATAAATCAGTGGATTAGATTGTTAAATTTTTTTTATCTGATTCAACATTGACCTGAACTATAATTCCATGATGTGTTTTCTTCTGCTGGTACTGCTGGTTGCACAGCAATAGGGTTGCACCTCCAGGTTCAATCCTTACCTCAGGTTACTGTCTGTATGGAGTTTCACATGTCCATGTGGATTTCCTCTGGGTTATTATTATTATTATTATTATTATTATATCCTTTATTTAACCAGTAAGGTTCCATTAAGATAGCAATCTCTTCTTCCAGGAAGTCCTGGAAAAGACGGCAGCACATTTAAATCTCACAGTAAAATGCAACAAAAATGACAAATACTACAAATACACACATAAAGAAAAAAAAAAGCATACAGTCAATGTATAAAAACCGACCAATAAAAACAATTACACATTTTCTTTAAAGCAGTTTGCAGAAGACTTTTAAAACTACTGAATGAGGGATGTATATCTAACTTGATTACATTTTCCAATTCATTCCATCTAGGAGCATAAAAAGAAAAAATGCAGCTGAATGCATATATAATAGATCACCATGGTCTAAAACAGATTTTTTTAAAAAGTACTCTCCACTATTTTCTTTCTCAACCCATAGGGGAAGCATTTTTTTAAACGGTAAAAGAATCCTAATTTTTTATCTTTTTCAATAAAGTTGAGATAATTAAATCCACTATTTTAGCGCGTGCACAACTGAAAATCATATAGTTAGTCTTTTTTGGATTTCAGAAGTACTAATGAATGCTGCATTGTTTGAAACTCCTTCTGCGATCTCTGTAAGGCTTGATTTAAGGATGGAGCAATCCATCCATCCATCCATCTTCTACCACTTATTCCTTCTTCAGGGTTGCGGGGAACCTGGAGCCTATCCCTGGAATCATCGGGCACAAGGCGGGGTACACCCTGGACAGGGTGCCAGTCCATCGCAGGGCACAATCACATACACACTC
>JAOUWY010000032.1:987701-998290 GCA_025728095.1 Prietella phreatophila
CTGCGTTAGTGAGTGCTGAAACCCGGGGGTCTCTGCGTTAGTGCGTGCTGAAACCCGGGGGTCTCTGCGTTAGTGAGATCTGCTGGTTTTCTATTTCGTTTTGATTCAGTCAGAACTGGAGTATATCCAGTGTGCAGTGAGGACTTCAGGCGAACATCAGAGCTCCAAAATGCCAACAGTGAAACCCGACTGCCGAAGACGACCGTGTTTAATACATCACCGTACGAAATGCCACACGTTTTAACACATTATAATTACATTTAATGTCGTGGAACATTCGAGGGACAAGTTAGTTCTTGTTCTCGCTTATGTTATAGCTGTCATTAAAAAGTCATCCCCTCACCAGCCTTGCTCTTTTTTCCTCTCTCTGACCTGTCTCTCTCTCTCTTTCTCTGACATGATTCTCTCTCTCTCTGTCTCTGTCTTTCTCTGACTTGATTCTCTGTCTCTCTCTGTCTGTCTCTCTCTCTCTCTGATCTCTCTCTGACCTGTCTCTCTCTCTTTCTCTGACTTGATTCTCTGTCTCTCTCTCTCTGATCTCTCTCTCTCTGTCTTTCTCTGACTTGATTCTCTGTCTCTCTCTGTCTCTCTCTCTCTCGCTCACTCAAATAATAATCTGGAGCGTCCACAGTACGAGTCCTGTCTATGAGCTGTTACTATAGAAACAGTAACGCGTTAGAACGATCGCATTAATGTAAACGTGTTCCAGCCACAGCTGTCCGAGCCGTGCTGTAATACTAAAATCATGAACACCCACTGACCAATCAGATTTAAGCATTCGGCCACGCTATGGTATAAATCCGCACCAACATGAACTCTCTATTTACATTTACAACATTCGGCAGACGCTCTTATCCAGAGCGACCTACATTTATCTCATTTATACAACTGAGCAATTTGAGGGTTAAGGGCCTCGCCCAAGGGCCCAACAGTGGTAGCTTGACAGTGCTAAAGTGTAAAACCTCCTCTTTCATCGCTTACGTTAAGCACAAGCACCTGAAAACAAGACTGCAGTAACAATAGCTTGTGCTAGTGTCTGTGTCTACCATGGCTATGGTGGTGCGTTTCAACAGGAAACATTGACCATATAAGGAAATTCGAAGGGAAGAATTGGAGTTTGATGGGCGGTTTGTTTCTAAGTTTCTGTGCGTTATTAGTTTCTTTTCATCTCAGAATTGACAGCAAACGACGTAGCTGTGCAGATGACCCGGCGCGCACCAACCCAGAGTCTGAGCACCAGATCCTGAGAAAGGACACGGGGAACAGCGGCGGTGGATCACGTGTACGAGTATGTTGCCAGGTGAAAGTGTTTAGTCAGAGGTGTCTGTGCTATTGTGCACGTGTCTTCTATAGCAGGTTTATATGGTTCATATTCTACATATAATTTATATACAAACCCAATTCCAAAAAAGTTGGGACAGGGACAGTTTAGGACTAATTAATAGCGATGTGAGAAGTAAGAAGGTGATGTGAAACAAGTGAGGAAATCGTTTAATCATGGTATATAAGTGAGGACGGTTCGAGTCTCACCGATCTGCCAACAGATGTGTCGGTGAATAACCCAACCCTTTGAGAAGAACATTCCCCAAAGATAAATCGGGAGAATTTTGGGGCGTTTCTACACTGCACAATATAATTAAAAGATTCGAGGAATCCGGTCATATCTCGGTGCGTAAAGGGCGAGGCCGAAAACCACTCCTAAATGCGCGTGATCTCCGATCCCTCAGACGTCACTGTCTTAAAAACCGTCGTGAGTCCGTAACAGAGATCCTGACATGGGCTCGAGAATACGTTGGTAAACCTTTGTCAGTCGACACCATCCACCGCTGCATCCACAGATGCAAGTTAAGGCTTTATGCAAAGCAGAAGCTGTACATCAACACTGTCCAGACGCTCCGCCCACTTCTCAGGGCTCCGTCTCATCTGAGACGGACAGTAGCACAGTGGAATCGTGTTTTGTGGTCCGACGAGTCGACATTTCAAATAGTTTCTGGACAAAACGGCCATCGTGTTCTCCGGGCTAAACAGTCATCAGCGTCAGGCCCAAAAGCCAGCGTCCGTCATGGTATGTGGGCGTGTTTCTGGAGTGTATTGCTGTCATCAAATTTGAAATAAGTGTATATTTTCAGAAATAAAAGTTAAACATCAAATAATGTGTTTTCGCAGTATAGTACAGGGTGAATTAAATCTTCAAATGATTCATTTGTTGTTTGTTTTGTTGTTACATTTTTCACGCTGTCCCAACCTTTTCGGGATCGGCGTCGTACAGTCTTTTACAAACGTATATTGAAAGCAAACACAAGACCAGACAAGTGCTAACCAGCAACATGCTTTAATATTGCTCATGTCAGTATAATTTGCTTCATAACATAGCCCTCGCTCACAACGTATAATCATCTTACTAATCGTGTACTTTTCAAAATAAAACTTATAGTAAAAAAGCTCTTAATTCCCCCGACTACAGTATTTAACGCTTTGAATATACATCGCGTCCTCTTTTAGAATTATATTCATTAAATTATCCAGTAAAGAACCTAAAGCGAGGGAGAGAAACCGAGCGCACTGTAACTCCGCCCAGTTCACAGTCGAGACGGAATAAAAACACGACGCTAATCTCGATACCGTTCGACTCGCGTTACTCAGCAAAGCCATTTCTTTCATCTTCGAGCAGAAATATACTGACATATCTTTTTAGATATGTCAGTATATTTCTGCTCGAAGATGAAAGAAATGCACGATAAAGGAAAGGCGGTTATATCGTGTACGTTCTTGTCTACTCGACTTTTTAACGCTAGAAAATAAGAAAATATTTGTGTGTTCAGCACTGGAGTTTTCAGAAACCTGGCCAAAGCAGAAGGGTCTTCCAGGTCATTTGGTACACCTGGTGGGAGAAGAAACTGGGGATTTCTTTTTCCCACCACTCAGCAGAACAGATTAAAACCCGTGTCCGGTCCTTCAGAGGAAGCCGTTCTCACTGGATACGTAGGAGAAGCCGCTGAAGGCGTTGGAGCTGCTGGTGGTCAGACTGGAGCCCAACGCGGAAGTTCGGCCCACGGAGCCGGGCACCGTCTCTCTGGTGAACTCCGGATCGATGTTCTGGAGGTCAGCCGGGCCCCTCTGGGGGAATGAAGAAACACGGACATGGGTCAGTGCAACAGAACAAAAACCAGCTGCTTTCACTTCTGTTGCAGCAATGATGATTCTACATCTCAGAAAAACGTGTCAAATACAGTAGTTAATGCAGTCACAGACCACCAACAGTGTGAAGGAAGAAGTACACACACGTCTGAAACCAGCACGTCTGATGCGTTACCTACCACGTTAGGACTGTACGGTGGAGTGAGCCGCTTGTGGTAAAGATCGTCCCAGTTGATATGGCTGAAGAAAATGTGATTTTTAATCTCCAGCTGAAAACCAACACAGTATACGGTCAGTGGAATCATTTCATCACGATACAAACACACCCTGCTGGTCAGTAGTCCTGGAAAAGTCTAATAATAATAATAATCATTTGCTAGTCCAGATAAAGTCAGCCAGCTATGACGCGTTTGCTTCTTCAGTGTTATCGTTGATGGGCTCCGTTTAGTCACATAGGTGAAAACCGCTCCCCATTTACCGTTAAATATTAATGAATATATGACTATCGTTTTAATCATTAGTTTATATCACGTACACCCTGGCGGAGTCTCGCCACGCTGCAGGTCTGAATTTTCTCGGCATTTTAATCAGATCCCACGTCATTAGTAACTTCCGTCGTCTTCTCATCGGACACGTCACCCGTCGTCAAGTCATCGTTAACGTTATTACTAGAGATGCACCGATGTATCGGCCGATATAGTTTAAACAGTTGAAACACCTCCGATGATCAGGGCCGATTCTATCCTGTCAATCAGAAGAGGGCGGGGAAACGCATGGATGTGCTGCAGTGTGTAAGGTCTGGAATCTTGGCATGGATAACACTTTACACCGCACGCTGCAGCAGTGAAGCGCGAGTTTCAGCGTCGGGTCTCATTCGGGTTTTTTTTAAAGGGCCGGTACACCACTGAAAGATTTCAATGAAGACGAGTGACCAAAAGTTTCTATTGCACAGAAAAACATATATGTAGAGTCATATATATTTCGTATCCGGTTAATGTTAATATACAGAAAGGTTTATATTATATATGAGCAGTTTGATGTTCAGTGATGGAGTAGAACCGTTCTCAGAACCGTTTTCAAAAAGCACCAGTCAGCTGGGTTTTTTATTTATCTATCTGTCTATTTATTTATATATTTAAGTCTCCTGACGAATCAGATCGGAAGTTGTGGCACACTCGAGAAAAACGAGTCTTGTTTGTTAGCGAGTGAATATGGGAAGATTTACAACATGCTGAATCAAACTTATTGTCAAATGTTGTAACCTAAAGGAACAGCTTGTGGATTTGATTACGCTGTTTGCAATACGAGACACGCAGCTCAAATTCTCCTGATTTCTCCAAAGCCACAGCGAGGACAAAGGACCTCCTCGTCACCGGCGTTTATTCGAATAAGTCTAATCTCGAGAGAAGGCTAGGCTCGAAATCACTGTAGCTGATACTAGCTACGACTGGTTAAAACGTTGTCATGGTTACAGCGTTGCTATAGCAAGCCAGCATTTGCCATACTGGATTAATGACCTCAGACCTCGAGCACTTCATGTCAAATTAGCGTTTACTCACAAAGTCGGCGATGGCCCCTAACCGGCAATGCTGGTCTTTCTGCAGAAGTCCATGCAGCAGGTGACACACCGCGTCCGATTTCCCAGGAGGTATCTGCAAAGGCTTGTGCAAGATGGCGTCGTACATCTCCTCTACGTCGCAGCGGTAGAACGGCGGCTGGGCGTGATGCAGATTATTATCGTCACAGATCGTATGGCAGTTTCTGTTCTGTTTGGTTAAGGATGATTTATTTTCATGCGGTAGGACTCACCAGGCTGAAGAGCATCTCGTACAGCACGGCACCGAGGCACCACCAGTCCACCGTGCGGTCGTAGGGCTCCTTCTGAAGCACCTCTGGAGCAAGATACTAAAACGAAGAAGAGGTAAAGTGCGTGGTGATTTACGAAGACGAAGGAAAAAGGACGAATCTGAACACTGATTCCACACGCCGCTCACCTCCGGTGTCCCACAAAACGTGGTCGTGGTGGCTTCTGGTTCCAGTCCTTCTTTACACAGGCCAAAATCAGTCAGCACCACGTGGCCCTAAAGACGTAAAGAAAGAGAGACGCTTTTATTAGCGCACGAAACACGCGTGTACACGAGTCCAAAATGACCAACCATGAACCTCGTCCCGAAACATTGTATTTTTAATACCTTCCGAATTGACAGAGATTCGCAACACGTTTTCCCATAATATTGACACAAGTGTGAGCCGTACACGTGTACGCTGAGCCGATTTAACATCGTGTGCAATAACGCTAGCTAGCGTAATCTGATACGAGGAGTTCCTCCAGTTAAACACGTGATTACAGCCTGAAGGAGCGGACGAGTGTACGATCATGTCGCACGTCGGCTTCGCGTCCACTTCTCACGTGGCATGCGAAGTCATTACGGTGACCTGTACAAGAGGACATGACTGCGCCTGTAAATGGGTGTGGTTCAGATCTGACCAGGACACAGTACAGATACAGGAAATGACCAGGTGTGAACAGACCTTTAAAAGATCGTTCCCGCTCATCTGCAACATGTTTACAGGTTAAAGATAAACCATGAAGAAGTTCCTCACCTGTGCATCTAACAGAATGTTTTCTGGTTTCAAATCCCTGAAAAAGAGCAAAGACGGTCAGCTGAGCACCGAACGAGATGGTATCGTTTAAACACACACACACACACCCACACACACGCGCTGAACAGGAAATGTCCCAGGCACTGACCTGTAAATGATGTTGAGGGAATGCAGGTAGCCGATGGCGCTCGCCACCTCCGCGGTGTAGAAACGTGCACGCGGTTCTGAGAAACATCGCTCTCTCTGAAGGTGGAAGAATAACTGGAAGCATGGAAAACAACACGTACATATCTCGAGCTCTGATCGCTTTAGCGCGTTTGTCTCGCTGTACTATCTGTATTCCGACTGTGTTTACAAAACTGCCTCCATGACGAGGATGTGATGATTCGGCGTTCAGACTCTACCTCTCCGCCGTTGACGTAGTCGAGGACGAAATAGAGCTTCTCGGAGGTCTGGAACGAGTAATGAAGGCTGACGAGGAAGGGGTGTTTCAGGCTCTTCAGCAGAACGTTCCTCTCGGCCATTATATTCTTTTGCTGGAAGACACACGGGACATTTTAGACCCCAACTTAAAGACTTTTTAAAGTCCTTGCGCCGTCCAACTCGTTTATCGTGCGTCGCCTCTGATGAACATTATACAGTACGTGTGTGTGTGTGTGTGTATATTATATATATATATATGTATGTGTGTGTATATGTATATACATATAGTACAATAACGAGTGACTAATTTGGTCTTTTTTACGTCTGGAAGTGTTTTATTCCTCCTATACGGTAGCAGTTCGCCAATAATGACTAAATAAATCGATTTATTAAAGAATGCTAAAAACGTCCGATCTGTTTATCGTCGCGGTGATTGCTGTGTACGTGACGTCCTGTTCTCACGTCGTTCCCTCGCTACACGCAAACCAGCCTGCCATGTTTACTAAGAAAACACTGCAAACACGTAAACTCCTCCGCCCCCGAAGGTGTCGGAAAACGTGCGGCTGAGCGTTACAAAGCGCCGACACTGGAGACTCCTTCCTTCCATGAATGTTTAAATAACATATTGAACATGTTAAATAACCGGTTTAAATCATTCGTTTAAGCGTTCGCCATAGACGTCCCTGTCAACAGGCTGTTACTATAGAAACGAGAACACCCTCGAACGAGCGCGTCCCTATAAACCTGCGGTTCGATCAACACCTTCTGACCAATCAGAATTCAGCAGCAGTTTATTTCGTTTAGTCTCGTACGTGGGAGTGAAAGAGAGGTTTAGTTCTTCGTTTCTTCGTCGTCTTCAGTCCGTTTTACGAATGTACCAAGGTGTGAGGGCTGTAAATGCTGGTACAAAGGACAGATAATGATTAGATTAGACTGGAAATAATCTGTGGCTCGTTTTGTTTTCCCTTCCTCAGGTGCAGCAGCGATCCTCGTCCAGCTGAAAATAAATAAACCAACAGCAAGACCAGCACCAACCTCTTTTTTCTTTAATATCACTTTTTTCTGCAGAACCTTCACCGCGTAAAATTTCCCATCTGCTTTGAGCTTAGCCAGAAGCACCTGCGATTAAAAAACAACAAAACATTTTACAAAATATATTTTTAAAAAATCATTTCGATAACTTTGCATTAAAAATCGTTTGCCTTCACGGCGCATTTCAGAAACGGTGAAACATTTCAAATCTTCTGCAGAACATCCTGAAGATAAGGGAGTAAACGAGGTCCAGCTGAGCCGCTGTTACAAAGTTAATCATTTCTCAAGAGCTGGGGTGGAAGTCTTACTTTGCCGAACGTTCCCTTCCCGATCACAGCCAGAAAGTCAAAGTCGGTGGGTTTGGCACTGAGAACAAACACACAGTGAACACGCTTAGGACACGCGACACATTCGTGTACGATCTGGTTGACACGACACGTCATTTCCTTACAGCAGGCCGAATAGCAGCGTGACCACTCTCATATCGGCCGAAATCAACACGTTTACCCAGCATGCCCTACACCTGAAATCAACACGTTTACATAAAACACAACGTTTATTACTGAACATTAAAGCTGTGGTGTCGTTTCTCCTAACAGGACTGGTCACAGAGTCAAAACACTTCAGCTTAAAACACTTCTAGCGCGCGCACACACACACACACACACACACACACACACACACACGCTCGATCGATCAGTGACGCGTTCATGCAAAGAAACGAAATGAACGCTCAAAAGAAGAAATCTATAAAAAAGGCACTTTAACATCGAGCTCATCTGAACACAATACCGACGATATCTCAGAAAAGTATCGCACTTCGTTTATCACAATAATGTTATTACACTGTCCGATCGTCCAGCCCTACAACTCAACTCTCACTTATTATTATTTTTAAAACATTAAAGTGTGAAATCTCAAGAATTTTAAGCTTAACAACTTGTTAAGGGAAATCTGAGCATGTGTGTGTGTGTGTGTGTGTGTTAGTAGGAGATTGTGTTGCGTTTCCATTTGAATGGTCATATAAACGTTCGCTTGTGTGGAAGCTCTGATTGCTTATTAATAATAAAACTCACTGAGGATTGGCGGACGCTCCGAGATTCACGTCGCTCTGTGACGCTGTCGGTGACTGAAACACACACACACACACACAGCAACACCAGAGGAAGGAATCACTCCTGATCACAACAATCACAAAAACATTCGAAACTTTACACACCTGAAAGACTCACCTGCATGCAGTGTGCCATGTCTCCGTCCCATTCCGGTGTGAGCCGCTTCCAGAGAACGCTCTACATCTCACCTGTGTGTGTGTGTGAGTGTGTGAAAGAGAGAGTGTGAGAAAGGCAAATGATTAGAGTGTGATGACTCGACCAGTATGCAGAGAGGTTTGTGCTGTGTATAGAGGCAGATCTGAGAAACTGGATCTGCAGGTTTGTGTCTCAAAAACAAACCCGTGAAGGACACTCACACACCGAGCCGATCAGGTGTACACACAACACTAAACACTAAACCTGTCTGGTACAGGTGCAGGTACACATGCAAGTACACGTACAGGTGCAGGTACACGTGCAGGTGCAGGTACACGTGCAGGTGCAGGTACACATGCAAGTACACGTACAGGTGCAGGTACACGTGCAGGTGCAGGTACACGTACAGGTGCAGGTACACGTGCAGGTACAGGTACACGTGCAGGTACACATGCAGGTGCAGGTACACGTGCAGGTGCAGGTACCATTGTGTACAGGTGCAGGTGCACTCGTGTACAGGTGCAGGTACAGGTAGAGGTACACTCGTGTACAGGTACAGAGTTTACAGTGCTGTGCACTTCTGAACACAGACCAGGCTGAAATGCTACAAGAACAGGAGCAACAATAAATACAGCAGGTGTGTGTAGTGTACACAGATTATTAGTTACTGCACTGGTGTGGCTAATTACCCCAAAAACACTGTGCGTGTGTGTGTGTGTGTGTGTGTGCGTGTGAGTGTGAGTGCACACCAAGTTAGCAGTCTACAAGTGAGAAATGAAACACTCCATGTGGTTCTGTTAGAGGGAGAACAATCAGCAGCTCGGAGTGATGAAGCGACTCACAGTTCTGTTTATCCCAAAGTGTTTCAGTGACTACAGCGGTACTCTCTCTCTCCCTCTATTCTCTCTCTCGCTGTATTCTATTATCTCTCTCTTCTCCCTCTCTCTATTCTCTCTTTCTATCCCTTCAGCTGATAAACAGTCATCCCCTCACAGCCGCTGCAGTGTTCTCTCTCTCTCCACATCCACGAAAGAAAAGAAAGATCTCTACAAACTGACCGTTACAAAGCGCTGACACTGGAGACTCCTTCCGTAAACCTTAAATGAACATCTAGTCAGAGAGTCGAGGAAACTCCGGCGTATCCACCATCAGCCACTCTTCTCTGTTAAAGAAGCTCATTATTATCAGCTGAAGGTTATGTGGAGAATCAGATAGAACAGACCCTGAGAATGAAGTTATTATAGAACCTCGACTGTATCTGAACGAGCGTACTAATGCGTATAAACTGTTCTGTTACTGACGTGATTACGGGAGAACAGTCCAACAGCACTGACAGAGGACCTGAGAAGATCCAGACCTGAACTGTAGTTACTGCTCAAGATAACACCTGCAAAGTCTCCGGACATGATGGAACATACGGAGGGAAATGGGGGAATCTGTCAATATGACTTAGTTAAAGCAAGACTAATCACATTTCACAGCCGTGTTCGGGCTCTTCATTAGAGTTTTATAGAGTTGGAGGGAAAAACAACCCCCGAGTCGTGTGTGTGTCATTTGGGAAGGGCAGGAATCCCGTGCAGGTAAACACGACCTGCTGAACTCATCTGCTCTCGGTTTTTACAAACATTTATTTCTATAGCACATAAAAAAATCCAGCTCAGACTCATCATAAGGAAATGAAAAAGAATACGAGGAAGTAGGGACACGTGTTCAGCAATAATAAGAATAATAATAAGAGGAAGAAGAATATAAATGATTAGGAACATGAGGAAATGATGGAAGAGAATATTGTGTTGTTGACATGTACTGGTTAGTTGAGTATTATAGAAGGCTGTGCTGCAAAGTGAAAGTTGGTGAACTCACCTGGACTTCAGAAAGCTGAGGCTCGAACCTTTTTCCTCCAGAAGCCAATGTTTACAGCCTCGGTCTGCTTTCAACACGGCCACTGAATATCACGGACTTGAGTGAATGATCAACTTAAGCTGGGGCTAAGGAGCTCTGTGTGTGAGAGTGTGTGTGTGTGTGTGTGTGTGTGTGAGAGAGAGTGTGTGTGTGTGTGTGATAGAGAGAGATAGAGAGAGAGTGTGTGTGTGTGTGTGTGTGTGTGCGTGAGAGAGAGAGAGAGAGAGAGAGAGACAGAGT
>JAOUWY010000032.1:1028562-1042484 GCA_025728095.1 Prietella phreatophila
CACACACACACACACACACACACACACACACACACACACACACACACACACACACACACACACACACACACACTCTGCAGGAGCGTATTAATGAGGACTTTTAATAGAAGGTACAATGAAAACGGACTGAAAAGATTGAAGACGTTGTAAATGTGAACATGGTTATGATTGAAACTGGGTTTAAATGACGAACATCACAGGACCACGAACACACATCAGCTCGTCTTCGCTAGCTTCTTGTTAGCCAGCGTTTTCTCCTGAACCGACTCGGGAATATGGGACATGTGGAGCGATCCAAGTCACAGGTCATGGAAAGGTCAGTCAATAATAATTCTATGTTCAATTGCACACAGAATAAAGATGATGATCCATAATTCTGCTCGTTTCTGCTCATGCCACGTACAAAAACATCTACTCTAGCCGGCCGGAATCGATTAAAGAGCCGGGTCACGATGTGCGGTTCGGAAATTTAACCACGCGTTAACGAGCGTGGTTCAGTCCTGGGAGGCAGATCTGGACCGGGATCTGGATTTAGAGCGAGAGCCGGATTTGGAGCGCGAGCGACGCTCGGGAGATTTCGAGCCGCTCTTCTGGGCCGGAGGAGACGGCGAGCGCGAGGCGGATTTGGTTCGCGGCTCCTCGTTTCCGTTCTCAGCGGGCGACGCCGAGCGGCTACGTGATTTCTTACTTGTGGACTTCTCTTTCGATCGGCCGCGCGAGCCGTGCTCCGACTTCATTTTGGAAGTGCTCTTGGAGCGCGACTGGCGGTCGCCGGAGCGAGAGCGAGACCTGCTGCGGGATTTCTGCGTGTGAGAGCGAGATTTGCTGGAGGGAGATTTGGAGCGGGACTTGCGACTCGACCTGGAACGGGACTTGTGATGGGATCTGGAGCGAGAGTGGCGCCGCCGGGAACGAGACCTGGAGGGAAGAGGAGGAGGGGGAAAGGCGGGAGAAACGAGTGTTAGAGCCATGAAGGCGTGATGAAAGAGAGATAAATTAGGAGTGATAAAAGGACACCTTGAGCGAGACCTGGAGTTGCTCCGGGATCGGCTGCTGTGGCGGCTCCTGCTGCGGGAACGCCGGCGACTGCGAGACCTGCACGCACAAACAGGGGACAGTAATCAGATCCATGGGTCGGTTCTGAACATGACCCACCCACTACCTACAGCCAATAAAGAATTTCTGTAGAACCAGAGGCCATCAGTGCGGACTCCGCCTCCAAGTCTAGATCTGTTTATTTACTCATTTGTCTAGTCGTTTTTGTTTACTTGATGAATAATAAATAAAAACAGCACCCACTACCCCACACACACACACACCTGGAGCGACTCCCGGAGTACGAGCGGCGGCGGCGCAGTTTGTCCTCGATCAGCCGGATCTTCCTCCCGTTGATGTCGGTTCCGTCCAGTTTCTCCAGAGCCCTGCGCATGTCTGAGTGAGAGCGGAACTCGATCACGCCCTCGTTGGCACGCTCCTTATGGGCATCGGCGTACGTCACCTCACCCGCCTGCCGCATGAAGTCCTGCAGGACAGCACACGTTAACTTTGTATACAAACGCACCGTTTCTCGAACAGCTAAGAGCTTACTCCTTGAGCCCGCCCCCTTTCCTGACCATTTCCCCAAAGCTCCGCCCCCAGGATCTACAGCACTCTGTAAAGTACATCCAAACCTACAAGCATTCCAGACCAGAAGTCTGTTTTCCCCTCAAATGTCTCAGACAGTAAAAGGCATATTAATGGCTTAAACCTTTACATTATATATTACAACTATGTTACAATAAAAACGTCAGGACTCTCGACACCTGCGTGATTTCATCATACGTTTCCGAAAAGTCAGAACCTTAATAAAAAAAAAGGTGCACTCGTGGAGCGTCTTTGATTTTCACGTGACGAAAATAATCCTTCATACGTTACTGCGCCCCGAGGTTCTCCTTCTCACCTTGAGGTCCTGCCAGCTGCAGCGGCTGGAGAGGTTCTCCACGATGAGCCGGTACTCGGTGCGGACCGGAGGGCCGTATTTATCTCGACCCGAGCGACTCCTGCTGCTGTAGCCACCTTCGGACAGACAGGGGAAAGAGACGCCTCCGTCAGAGCGCTACTCCTCTTGCACGGCGTTTACTCTGTAGTCTAATAAAACTAGCACCGATCGTCCTTTTTAAATCGCAAACCTGTTCTCTCTCTCTCTCTCTCTCTCACACTCACACACACACTCACGCACTCTCTCTCAGGCATGAGCTTTTCTGCTGCCTCCCTCACAGGACATTACTATTAGGAACAGGGATAAAAAGCACTGATAAAACAAATTTTAAAAAAAGTTAAAACAAAATATACACACACACACACACACACACACGGTCATAACGTCTCCAGGAAAATCATGTCGGCTTTACGGTGCATCATAACTACAGAAAAATAACATTCAGCTTACAGAGATTTCTCCGATTAAGACATGGTTTTCCTTTTGATCACTAAGCCTGAGTCAGAACCTCCTCGTTCACACACCTGCTTCGACTTTTATTATTTACATCTTTGGCTAGAGGCTTTTATTTCTTTTCTTTTCTTTCCAAATCGACAACATAATAACTAGCATTCCTCACCATCACCCCTGGTCTATTGGCAAAAGGCTGCTGTCATCTTGGCTTCCGGTTAGGTCAGCCAAAGCATCAAGGGGCAAAGGTCACACACACATTGTAAGGTGAAGGCCAAGGCCAAAGCGGTCAGGGAGTCATCTTAGCCACAACGAACTCGGCCACGGCCTCGGCCCCCACTCGACTGTCTCAAATTGAAACGTCAAGGACTCTGTTACTGTGGCAATCAAACTGGAAATAAAATGGCAACTTTAGCAGTCAGACATTCATCACCAATTGTGCTTTCTGTTGCTGTTTGTTTCGTTTCCACTGGGCTACAATCAGAACAAAACATGACATTCATATCATTCATATTTCAGTTCACAATGTTCTGTAGAGTTCCTTCCACACTCCGAGTGAAGACGTGACGGATCAGGTGTTTACATGACTTATACACTCGGTAATCTGGTTATTTACACATTAACACACAGCCGCAGCAACAAAACAGCTTCGTTTCCACCGCAGGGTCGGGCACGACGCGCCGGGTCGGACGGAGAACTAAACCGGCACCTTCTGAACCAGAATTCAGTGGTGCGTATTAATCACGGGTTTATATTGACGAGCTCGGTCTAATGCGCTACCGTTTCCATAGTAACAGCTAGTTCGCTTTGTCTTAAAAGGTTTTTTTTTTTAGACAATCACGAGTACTCTCCCGACACGTTTAGGAAACGTTTAACATTTACGGAAGGAGTCTTCAGTGTCAGTGCTGCCGATTTGTAACAGTCAGAGGTAGTTATCTTGTAAAGAGAAACGGTTTTTATTGAACATTTACAGAAGGAGTCTCCAGTACGGCTGGGCGATATGACCGATCGAATCACGATACTCGAGGACGTTACGATACACATCACGGTATATCATTCAGCCGACAAGCTGTCCGCAGAACTGTAGTAAATCTTTTTTTAAAAACGTTAAACTGACTATGGCGATACTTTTCTTCAATGCCCAAAGACGAAGCTTTCGTTTTGATTAAAGTCAAAATCAACAGCATAAATTCAGTACCGTTTAAATCGTAATTATTAAAAAGATTTTTTTTAAAAACCAACGATATCTCAAAAGTGTATCGCATAATCATCCATCACGATATCGACGTACCGATATATCGCCCCGCCCTCGTCATCAGTGTAAGCAGGACGGAGGAGTTTACTCTTCTTTTGGTCTTCTTAAAGAGTGACAACAGGAAGTGACTTGTTTCATAGACGTTCGACATTAACACGTGACTATAAACGGATAAAGTGTCGTCCTTTATTAAATAAAAAAACACTGACGTTCACGTAATTCACGTAAACTCAGGAGCGGTGGACTCGGTGATGTTTCCGCTCTCTCTACTCAGTGCCACTACAGTGGAAACGAGGCCGACGGTTAACGTTCACCGCCATGCTAGTGCAAAACAAACAAACAAAACCCTTTACGGTTCACAAATGAGGGGTTTCGTTTAAAAAAAAAAAACCCACACACTGCCACGAGGTCCTTCATTTAACTCTTAACAGAACAGTCCTGAGATTTATATTAAGTATAGAGGGTCAGGGCTGTTACGGGTTTCAGGAATCGGAGTAGAAGTCGTGATATAGAAGCTATACATCAACTCCAGATTGCATTTTATTTGATGTCTTCAGAGGCTCACAGTACTAACACACAGAAAGTAGTTATGATACTCTGCGTGTGTGAAACTACAAAACGCAAGTTCTTTTCTTTCATGAATGTATAAACACGGACAGTTGATCTGTGATGTTCTCCCGGTCCTGCACGCTTCAGTTTGAGAAACATTCTGACCAAGGCAAAACACTTTCATTCAGATTTAAACAGAACTCTCTCTCACGCACGCGTGCGCTAACTCTCTCTCTCATCAGTCACTGGTACAAACACAGGCTCCACAGCTCTGAGGAAACACTCAAAAGCCTAGATCGTTATCTATAAACGGGACCTTTACATTCGACGATGCCATGTTTGAGATTGTTGACAGTGAGGACTGTACTTACTGCGGCCGCCTCCATAATAACCTCCTCCTCCTCCTCCGCCTCCACCACCTCCTCCTCCTCCTCCTCCTCCGTATCCGTCCCGGTCACGCCGAGGTCCTCTCGCATGTTCCACCATCACCCTCTCGCCACACAGCTCCTTCCCGTTCAGCTCGTACACGGCGTCGTCCGCATCGCGCGTGTCCTCAAACTCCACGAAGCCGTAACTAACGGAAACGCAGGACGAGTCAGAACACGACAAACTCATTCCTTCACCGCATAAAAGTACCAGAACCTATTTTCTTATTCAATAATCGCAAAAGGATCTGGCTGGATGTTTTCCCTTCGGTAGAAACGAGAAATAAATGCACTTTGGGGCGGGGCTTGCAGCGTTGCTTGTTACTGATTGGTTACACATATAGACACTTTAGTTTCTAAATATAGCACCAAACTACACATTTGATCAGAATGAATATTTTACTGAGTTGTTGTGTGATTGCGGCACACAGGCGTGGACTCACGCTCGCTCGCTGTCTTCATGTAAAATGGAAACACTGGCGTGAATTTCTAACGTTTACAGATAAGAATATAAAGATAAAAATGTCATTTCTGCGCTGGAGAAAACACGTCTGGAACACGTCAAACTGCACACGTGTCTGTCGCAGCGTCGGACATGACGGGTCACGTTAATACGCCAACAATGACGAGTCTTTCTTAATCATGTATACGTTACAGAACAGTGAAATTCTGTTCTTCAGAAGTTGGGGTCAGTGCGCAGCCATGATACAGCGCCCCCTAGAGCAGAGAGGGTTCAGGGCCTTGCTCAAGGGCCCAACAGTGGCAGCGCTGGGGCTTGACCTCATGACCTTCTGATCCAATGTCTTAACCTGTAAAGCTGAGCTACCACTTCCCTCCACGATCCATAGTGACATTCGCGGTCCATTATTTGAATTCTGGAGGAGGTGTTGCAGGTTGAGTACAGAGACTGCTCAGATGCGGGACGTGCTGGATTTGCGGCGTCTGTTAGTGATGGGCGTGGCTGATACACCTGAATTCAATCTTAGGGAGGAGCTATCCAGGCAGAAAAATGGCCTTTAGTTAACTTAAAACAGAGCCTTCTACATGAAAACAGGTTATACTTTTCCTAAATTACAGTAAATATAGACTTTTATACAAACCCTGGATTTTTTGCCTTCAGCTGTTTTATTTACCTAAAAAAAAAAAAAGGCGCGCGCTTGTTTGCTGTCTCACAGTCACGTGAAATCTTCAGCGCTTCCCACCAGTGTCTCATTTCGCCCCGCCTCCTGTATTATGATTGGCTGCCGCGAGCGCGATGATCGGTTATCAAGACGTATCAACAAGAGTCGTCTAATCAGCGAACGTCTTGTACACACCATTAGCCAATCCGAATACAGGAGGCGGGACCAGCTGGGGAGGAAAGATGACTGTCTATTCATGCTAGGCCAGTTTCGCAAACTAACCTACGGCAAAAAAAAACCAACAACAACCTTTTCCAGCATCAACACTGCAACATTTTATTCGATACAATACATATATATTCAAATAAGCGAAACATGTTAACGCTATACAAGACGAAGCCGAGCCAAACGCCGCCATTACGCTAATCGGAATGCTAACAGCGTGTACAGATTGCGCGAGTAACCTTTGACTACATTTATTGTTATTTACCCATTTTTCAGGTCGACTTCCAGCAGTTTTCCATATCCACTGAAAAACCGCTGTATGTCCTTCTCACGGACGTGATAGCTCAAGCGGCCGATATAAACGCGAGGCATGGCGGTCGGCGTTATTCCACACAGCGGCGCTGCAGGCCGAGACACACTGCGCATGCGCACATGTAGCGCCCCAAGTGGCCAGGGACGAGTCACGTGACATTCCTCCAGTCGACTAACATTCAGAAATCATCATTCATCCATTTCGGGTTTATGAAATGGTTCCGCTTGATGTTTTTCCGTTTTTATTTTTATCATTATTCCCAAAATGGAGACTTTTCAAAATATAAGTCTTGGAACTTAGGTGCTGTTTGAGTTACCAAGACTGTGAGGACAACACTGTTCACTGAGAGAATAATAAAACAAGTTCACAATGTATGATTCTGTTGTGACGACTTCAGTTTTTTTGTTTGTTTGTTTAACTTATATTTATAAAAACCTATAAAGATACACGACACAGTAAAGCAGGTCAACTGGCAAAGCGAACACAAATGATCGCAGCTGTTAATATTTGTCTCGCCTAAATGAAAGCATTTCTCTTACATTTGTTTGATTTATTGATATATTTATGTACATCGGGGACTACGCTGTATAACTCGACCTGAACGATGTTTAAAGCACGACTTGAACGACGCCTCGTGTAAATCTGAACGTCGTAATCACGCACGTCTGCGAAATTTTCCAAATGCATTTTTATTCATTTCGTCAATTAGGGTTTCATAGACTTCTGGTGCATGATGCATTTCGTGTGGATATATTTTACGGAGAGTCGAGACGGGAATTTGCATCATCGACCAATTGTTCTCATTATGCAAAAGATCCAAAATGGAGAAGGTGCTCGGTTTAGCTGTTCGCGCACACGAGATTTTACACGAAACAGCCCAACTAAGCCTTAATTAAAGTGGGGATGATACTATAATCACTCAAAACTGTCGTTTACGCGCTAACGTTGGTGATTAGTACTGATGAGCCGTCAGCAAAAGTCGACTCTTCGAACGGACTAATTTAGGTGAGAGCTGACTTGCATAAATTAGGCACCTTTTGCTGTTTTTTTTTTTTTTTTTTTATATAGACTTAACCTTAATCTCAGGGCACCACACACACACACACGCAAACCTAATCACAATAGTTACCAACTGACATACTGTACCAACGGTTTTCAGGAGGTGGGAGGAAACCAGAGGAACCGGTGGGGGGGGCACAACTTCCACACAAAAGTGCACAGATTTTAGTCCACTGAACTTTTATTAACTCTGCGAACGACACAATGGAGACAGGTGAAGGTTATAAAGGAGGCGGAGTCCATTTTAAATGCATAGATGACAATAGATTGTAAAAGCAGTTTGGTTTGAGGAACATTAATAGTGCATGTGATGTAAAAAAAAAAAAAACATCCTTATTTAGAGAAATAAAGTGATATTAAGGGAAATTATTTTGAATTTGCAAAGCTGTCGTTATACATTCAGTGCATAGCTAAGAAATTAAGTCTTTTTTTTTTATCCCCTCACACATTCAGCGTGTCAGTATGAGAATCGTTGAACACTTTCATGAGTGATCATGGCGAATGTGATTATGATAATGTGATGTGTTTAGAGAACTGAGCCCGCGAAGAAATATTCGATTACATGCAAACAGAATTCCAGATTCGATTGGAAGCATGGGATATGATTCATTTGAGTTTTATGATTCATTTGGTTTTTTTTTTTGATTCATTTGAGCTGTTGGAGGTTTTGCTGATCCTTCTCCGAGGTAGCGATATAAAGACTGTAAATCAGTAACGGCTAAAATTCTTGCTCTAGTGACCAGAAGGTTGTGAGTTCAAATCCCCAAACTGTCAAAAGAGCAGAACGTTTATGATTGGATCGCATTTGGCTTTGCTGTGGATAAAGCGTCCACCAAATGAATAAAAAGTAAATCAACAAGTACAGACGATTTAAATTTTACACATCACCGTGAGTGCATTGTAACATGTCGTGTGTGCAAATGTGCAGCTCTTTTATTTCTCATCTCCCAAAACATCACAACAAGCACATTCAAGATTTAGTGTAATAATGAAGAAAAACAAAAAAAAAAGACTTTTCAATCTTTTAATCTAAAGTGCTTTTTTTCCATTCTGGGCCTCTATGACACGAATATAAACGTTCAAAAAGAAAAGTTAATGAACAGTGCATAGTCAAAGGGAAACCAAGCGAGCGTACACAGTCGCGGTTAGCCTGCCGTGTGTACTCGAGATACAGACACCAACATACGAGCAATGGAAATAAAAAACAAACGCGATATTCGTGTTAAAGCTTTCGTAACAGATCAGAATACACGACACATCCGGGATGCTGTGTACACTTGGCCGTTGTTTCGTTTCGTTTGGACACGACACACATTTCGGGATAATCCGCATTGGAATGATTTGCATAAACATGCAGGCGTGAACGCAATTCCCAAGTCTGAGACATGAAGCCACGTCACAAGCAAAACCTCCTCACGATGCATTACGTCATGACACACGTGAGCTGCACGTCTTCGAGGAGCTTACGGTCTTTTTATGAGAACGCCATGCAATTATTTGTTTCTTTTTAACCACACAGATTGGAAAACGAGCGACCGAGCGTAATTCACTCGCTTGCATATTAACACTCGATCCGATTTCAATCGGACCGATCAGAGACGGATTTGACGGTCAGTGTAAAGGCATGTGGTTCAAATCTGATCCAATCCCAATACAAGACACACAAAACGAGTCGAGGGACGTGAAGAGCCGCTTCCGGGTTCCACCTGGTTTAAGATTGAACCCCGAGGCTAATGATCCAGGCTTCATGCTGCGGTCAGTTTACTCACAATGTCAAAGAAAGTCGAAAATCAATAAAGATGACGCTGAAATGATGAACGAAGGGTTAGACGTCTCCACAGCGAGCGGCAAGCGTCCCTTCATTTTTACTGACCAAAAAAAAAAAAAAAAAAAGCATGCAACAATACTGTTGATTTTTCTCATTTTAAAGCTTACCTTTTTTATTTTGGAGAAAAAAATATAACTTAACTTTTTTCTTTTACTTGTAATAATTTTTTTTTATAATTACTGCTCGTTTGGTGGGAAATGCTCGTAACAATGATTTGGAATTTTTGCAGCGAACTTTGAGAAACAAAGCGTGTACTAATGCTTCTGAATTTTTGAATTTTAATTGTTTTTTTCGGGAAAACAAACTCCTAACAATTTTTTTTTTAAATTTGAAACTTTTGGGGGAAAATCATAGTAACCCGTTTTGAACTTTTGCTTGGGAATTTTGGAATGATGTATTTACATTTTTGTTGGCTTGTAACAATGTTTTTAAATATTTAGAATTTGATCTTTTGTTTTTGTTTTTTTTGGGGGGGGGGAACTATTTTTAAATGTCTTTAAACTTTTTTTTTTTTTTTGGTGAAAAGAGTCCGATGCTGTTTTTGTATTTGATGTTTTTTTTTTTAAATAAAAGCTTGTAGCAATGTTTTTTATTTATTTTTTTTATTTTGAATGCTAACTTTTAGGAAAGAAAAGCTTATTTCGTAGCTTATTGTAATAGTTCTTGCTTTTCTTTGTAGTGTCGTGGAGGTTTGTGTGCAACACTGCAGGAAAGACGTCGTTGCCTTTTCTAAATAGAGAATGAGGAAAACAGGAGGTGTTTGTCAGAGTGATTATTTTTCGGCAGCTGATGCTACGGTGGGAAAGATAAGCTTAGATTAAATAAATTATTGCTTTTAATGATGTTTGATAAAGTCTATGATTTCCCACATTCAGGAGACGGCCATGTTTTCCTCGGCAGAAGCGCCGGAACGCGTTCCGAATCTGAACCACGCGACGTCCGAACGTAACGGAGAGAGGTTTGTGTTGGAAAAGGAAAACGGTTGCCTTCAGGATCTTCAGGATGACTTTACACGTAAACATCGTGGCTGCTGAAGGAAAGCGAAGGAAATAGCGAAGGAAATATTTGGGTGTAACGGTGCTATGTAACGTAACGGATCGGGAGGAGAAACTCAGATAGGTTCGGATCGGATCGGTTCCGTCGCTCAGTCCATCAGCTTGCTCTCAATGAAATCCTGGATCTTGTTGATTTTCTCCTCCTGCTGATCCAGCAGGTCCAAGATCACTCCCATGGGAGTCTTCTTCAGCCCCACACTTTCTACCTTATTCTCCAGCTTGTTCTTCATGCTGCGCAGACGGAGCGAGGCGTGGATCAGGATCACTGCGGAGAGAAAGACAAAAAAAAGTCAAGACGATCAATCATCTGGGAATTACAGCAGCTCGGAATGAAAAAAAAAAAAAAAAGATTTGTAATTAAAAAATGTCATTTAATAGTTTAATAATAATTCATGGTAGATGTTCATCAGCCATCAAATGAGACAGTACAATTCCTAAACCTGTTTTTTTTTGGTCTTTTATATTTACATTTATTTATTTCTGAGCTAGCTAAAGAGAATGACAGGAGGACACGGAGGCGTGTCTAATTTACATGCTCATGCATATTCATAGTTTTCATGTTCATTTTAATAAGGGGAAAGGTATAAAAAGGTATATCGACATTCCTCTGCCATTTTTAGTCGTTTCTTGAGCACCAAGTAAGACACGAACAACCGATCATCGTTTAATAATATAAAATTTAAATATTATGTATTTTACGTATAAAATTCTACGTATAAAATTAGTTTTCAAGGAAAAATGGCTGAGTTTAGGCAAAACTCAGGCCTCTGTATTGATAACCACAATTTGAATAAAGAGGCGGAGCTTATTCAATCATAGAGCATTTGATTGGATGTAAAATGGAGGAATATTTTCGTATAAATATCATCTACAACGCTATTGTTTTATTTATAATTTTCCACATCACCTGCGTTTTTGTGTCCACAGCGTACAAAAAAGTCTAACACATCAAGTCTGTTTTCATGCACACTCTAAAAGAGTATTTAAGCTAAAAAAGTGCAAATTCAGCATAAATGATACCAACAAAACATTTTTGCATGTAAACTGTTTTATATCTATAATGTTCGGAGACTATAATATTCGTACACAAAGCTCTAAAACCAATTTGATTGTTTTCACGCACATTTTAAGCTTCTGGAGCGATGGAGAGCTTCGGTTTAAACCGAGCCGAATATCTGTGCAGCGAGTTTAACCAGCAAGCGCTAAAAAAGGATCTGGTGCGGGGAGGAAACGCGGGTTCGCAGCTTAGCAACAAGCAGAAAAACTAGGCAAAATCCGGCTGTTCTTCACACGGCGACCTGCAGAACGTGTTCACTGAGAATACACTCGGGATTACGGAACCGCGTTCTCCGAGTGACTCAGATTCACCACGCCTGCCATCCTCATGAGGCTCTACAGCAACAACCACAGAGATTTAAAGACAACAGACACAACTGTCACCTCCCGAGTTCTCCGTTTTCCAGCCTCGCCTTCAGGCGTGACGGAACGGACTATTGGAACACGCTTGTGGAATTTCAGATGGTTTGTGGCCGAGACACAAGAACACGAACATTACGATCGTCAACGCTAGAAGAGTCTAGACATGTGAACATCCTGAACAAATTCATCCCGACTGCAGATCCTGAAAATAATTCACCTTACTACTAATCCGGTAATAATTCATCCTGATCGCAGATTCGGAACAAATCCGAACGGTGGAGGCGGGGCTTCCAGGTGGTCAGTTAATACAGTAGAGTTCAAAACATCTGCGCAACTGTCAATCATTCTAGATTCATGCGTTGACTGGCTCATTTTTGCGTAAAAAAAAAGAAAAAGAAAAAAGAAAGAAGCCTGCTCTTACTCATTCCGACGCACTCCGGTGTTAAAATGCGACGCAAAATACGTAAAAGTCAGCAGATCTTTATACGCATATATAATCACTATATATAAATCTCCGTTATAGATTTTACGCCCGAGTTCTAAAAAGGATAATGTACTAATACTGCACTGCATTTGGATGTTCCTCTCATTCCTACCGAACATGGAAGTTGTAAGAGATGTTAGTGAGACACTGCAGCGAGTGTGACCGCTCTCGGGCTCCTCAGGCTGCATGTGAACACTGAAGGATGCTGAAGGTGTTTCTACTCACAGAGCAGTGGGAAAGTGATGCCGAAGATGAACACCAGCACGCCGCCACACAGAGACAGCAGGAAGTAACTGGCTCCCAGAACGGCGATGACGAACAGCGATGGATGGTTCTTCTTAAAGTTCTTGATCACCGCCTTGTTCTCTCCGGCCCACACCGACCCCATGAACACCAACGACACCACGACACTACCCAGGATCATGCCGAGAGGTTTCATAAACCTGCAGCGAACATCAATAAAAAGAAAACACACACACACCAGTCAGAATTAACGCAAACATTTAACCTTTGAAACACCGGGGGGGGGGGGGTAAACTTTTGCACACACATCACTCTGATTGTCTGAATTCAACACCAACATCCGCAACTTGGCCTTTTTTGCCGTCTCTGTTAATCAAACGTCCATAAAACACAACACGCTTTAAAAAAACGTCATTTATAAACGATAAATCTCCTGCACTTTGTATTAAGGGTGCACAAACTTTTGCACCCAGCATTGCCCATTGACAGCCGACTCACTTTGTGAGTTATTTATAAATCCAGGCATGACTCAGTGATTCCTGACAGCTGCACTAATCACACACTCGGCTTTATAAACCTCACCCTGACGCTTCACCGTGTGTGTGTGTGTGTGTGTGTTTCTCACATTCCTAACACACAAAACGTTTGGTGTAAGACAATTTCAAGCTTGATTTTAGCAAAAAAAATTATATATATATATATACATCTACAGACAAGTTGCTTTCTCATCTTCATTGTAAAACAGTTTAATAAAGAACAACGTTAAGATGAAAGGACAGACTTTTTTTGAAGTCTTGATGCACAAGTCTGACGCTTTGAGGTCTGATTTGTTTTTGTTCATTATTCTGCCCTTTAACCCATTAGTCGTGTAGTTCGCCGTCAATTCTGCACTGGGCACGGGACCGGCTGTATCCTCGCTCTCGGATAGAGCCCGGGTTCTCGAGCTACTCCGCACGGGTTCTGTTTTGATGGACCGGTTGTTTCTTCTAGATGCCACGGACGTCTCGTCATGACCCACATGAGTATCTTCGGGACCCAAGAAAGTGCTCCGTAACATGGGCGGTGACTTCAGACGAGAGCGTGTAGATCCAACTGGAACGACCAGATACCGGATCAGATTCGGATGGAGGACCTGATCTGAACGTGGCTTGTGGTTAGATGTGGAAAAGAAAAAAAAATCCAATGTGAGGTGTTTACACTCCAGCGACAATATCCGATCAGTATCGGAAATCAGCAAACAATCTGAATCAGCTGGAGGTGTACACGCACACAGCGAGATACACACACGTTGGTCGATCCGATCTATCCTGATCAGACGCTATTTCTCGAGGTCTTGAACATCATACACACCACACGATTATTACACAACCCCACATCAACACCCTTCTGTTCTCGAATCCGTAAAATATATAACCAGCTCCTGAGCTGTGAAGACATTCTTCCTGAACTCTTAATAAATACTTTGCTTGCGCTCTCTCCTCTCTCTCTCTCTCTCTCTCTCTCTCTCTCCCCCAGATC
>JAOUWY010000032.1:1317160-1329543 GCA_025728095.1 Prietella phreatophila
GATAGGCTCCAGGTTCACCGCTACCCTGAAAAAGGAATAGGCGGTAGAAGATGGATGGATGGATGGATGGATGGATGGATATTTATTTCAGGATTATGGCTTTTATTTCTAGACTAGTTCTTTAGATTCTGAACTATTTTATTTTTATTGATGGACTACGATTTGATTTCTGGATTACGAGTTTTATTTTCAGTCTATGAGTTTTAATTCTGAAGTACTTCTTTTATTTCTCGATTATGAGATTTAGTGCTGGATTATGAGCTTTATTTCTAGACTACTTCTTTAAATTCTGAACTACTTTTTTTCTGGATTATGATTTTTATTTCTGGATTTTTATTTTTATTTGTAGATTAGTTCTTTAAATTCTGAGCTACTTATTTTATTTCTGGATTATGATTTTTATTTCTGGACTCCTGCTTTGGGAGCTTTTTCCGGTTGTAACACACGGACAGTGTTCTTATGAGTCGTCTGCAACGCTAGGACAGTAAGACGTCGCCGGGTTGTAAACAGGTTCTCGTATGTAACTTGCATTCCGAGGCCACGGTGCGTGTCCCAGACTAAATCTATTGATTCCAGGTCGAGCGGGATGACGCTCCTGTGCCAGGTCTGATTCACTGAAAGCAGTGCGAGCGAATTCAATTTCACTTCTCGCTGTCAAGTCCAATGTTGGCTTCTCACGTCCCGCGCGGACCAATGTCACCTTTTAAACAGCGAGCTCGGAGAGATGAACGGTTGGAAAGGAAAGGCTGAGCGGTGGCGAGGAGAAGAAATGAAGAAGTGCTCCTCATCCATCTTTCCGAGAGCCGGAATAAAAGATGCTCCACAGCTCTCCTTAATTCATGCAAATTGAAAAGTGCTATCGATTGATAATTGATTTATATTGATACACATGCAGTGCACTCCTTTCTTTCTTTTTATCTTCCTTTCTCACCAACACTCTCTCTCTCTCTCTCCCTATCTCTCTTTTCTCATTTGGCTAAATCAAATTTATCTGTCACCGCGTTCCTCACATCCACTCATCCATCAACTCCATCACATCACATCATTCAACACCGATTTTTTGTCTGCATGTTAGATATTTTCTACCATGAACTTATTGGACGGCTTTGTTTTTTTTTTTTTTTTTAAATGAGGTGACCCAAAAAAGCATAAAAAAAACCCTTTCATTTAGTTTAGCAACCAATGCAGCGTTCCTTTTCTTCTTCTTCTTTTTTTTTACCATTGCATTGGATCTGTAAGGCTCATCCCGGTAACACAGAGTCACACAGATGTCATTTCTGTATTTATACAAGACTGGAAATTTAACAGGTGTGTATGAGTAAGAAATAAAACACTCCACGGACATCTGCACTTCTTAATGAAGTCATAATTAGCCGTTAATTCAAAGTTTTACCGATTTTTCACTGTCGTTAATGGTTAATGTTATCCGAGTCAGGACCTTATGCACCACGAGAGAGACCCACCACCTCCATCTCGAGGGGTTTCATCTAGATTTAGGGGTTTCTCTACGCTCCTATTTCTGTAAGCTAGTGGGCCCTCGGTGCGAATGCAAACCCTCGCTCTGCAGCTTTAAACCATGTTGTTTTTATCACCGTGAGATCAGTGTGTCTCCTCACTGCCTGTAAATCAGCTCAAACACAAGGACAGCGTCCAGATCTGCACGTATAAATCCACCGATCGCTCCCTCCGTTCTTCTGATTTCCTACTGCTCTGCCCCTCAGGATGGCTGAACGGGATTAAACGGAGCTAAGAGCGTTGTTTGCATCCGGATAAAAAACCTAAGCCAGGAGGAGGACGTACATTATACGAGAGGAAAGGATTAACTAAAAATGATTAACCGGTTTCTCAGAGTTTGGTTCAAACTTTGATCCTTTACCTTAGGACCGTGTTGGTTTTATTGCTAGCGAACTGTGAAAGCAAATAGTACCGATTAAAGCGTAAAACGTATTTATATCAAAGCACATAAAGTATTCTCAAAAACATTGCCTATTGGCATGTAGGCAGCTCTGAATCCTCAAATCGTTTATATCGACGAGCTCGCTCTTATACCTTACCATTTCTATAGTAACAGTAATCCTACTAGTAACCCTAACCCTAACCCTAAGCCTGATAAATAATGAATAGATTGAAAATAATGTGTTGTTACGTAACAATGACAGGTGTCATCGTTCATACGGCTGGGTTTTCAGGAACGTTTATGGAAGGAGTCTCCAGTGTCAGTACTTCGTAATAGTCGAGTTATGCGTTGCGCTCTCTCAGTAACTAATCAGCTTCAAGAGAGAGTTTTATTTATTTATTTATTTATGCATTTATTGCCAGGATGTATAACATTATTTGGTAAAAATGTGGATGAGATATGAGAGTTAAATGTGCGAAATTCTCAGCACAAATGTAATCTAAACTCTTCTTTCGTTTTTTTGCGGCCAGCTTCCAGTTTAGAATAACTATCATCACAGTTTTAGGGTTTACTAATAAAGAAAGAAAGAAAGAAAGAAAGAAACGTAGACCCTTGATTTAAACACTTACTTAAAGAATTTGTTATTTTCTTACTTTATTATGTCATGCCCATACGCCTAAATAAAAGCTCTCGCTGGTGAATGACGACACACAGATTAGCCCGACAAGGATGTCTGCTGATTGGATTAAATAAATGGAAGCCTAGTTTTTGAATACTAATACACCATGACATAATCGGCCGCAAAGCTCAACCCGATACTCCTGAACGCAGTTAATCGCTTTCTAACGAGCTCTTTCAGCAGCGCTCATACGAATAGTTAGCAAGATTAGCGGGCACGCGATAGGTTGACGTTATCGCCAAAAACGCGCCACTCGGGATCTGCCGATTGCATGGCGATGATGTCATCCGAGGGTCTGTGGTTAGACCGGGAGCGGTGATTGGACTCGTCCTCGTAAACCAATCAGCAAAGATCGGGGAGTTCATTAAAGACGGTTAGCGCATGACGCTGATCGAGTTAGCGGTGATTAATTTTTAAGGAGACGGCCTAATGACCCCATTATATGCGTATCTGTTGCCATGAGAAGACCTTTTGATAGATCCAGGTTTATTGGCTGGTTGGTGATCTCACCTGGACGGTTGATTGGTTGGCACTGAGACATGTGTCATTGATTGGAAGTTGAGACATGTAGCGGTGAGTCGGTGACTCGCCAATGACTTGCCAAAGAGCCACTGATGGCCGCCGAGTGTGACTTTTAACCGTTATGTTCTGGGCTTTTTCCACATGTACAAAACATTGTTATCGTTTCTATAGTAACCGCTCATTCAGAGGGACTTGTACGGCCAACACTGCACAGACATGGCAGAAAAATCATGTTACTAAATAAAGAAAACAGCGTCAGTGTCAGTACATAAAGAGAGGAAGAACTGTTTATAGCTGCTATAACGTAAGTGAGAACAGGAACTAACTTGTTCCACGAAAGTAAATGTAGCTATAAATGGATAAAAAGTATGACAAAGGTCTGTTTGTTTAGCATGCTGTAAAGAAAACTGCGTCACCATGCATTTAAAAAAATAAAAGTTGCTCTACCCCTCCCCCCGAATTTCACCAAAAATTTATATAAAATAAAGTAAAGAAAACAAATACTTATGTAGTTAAAATTTTTATTTATTTATTTATTTATTTTTATTTTTATTTATTTGGGCCCTTTTTAATATAACTGTTTTTTCCATCTTCTTTTTTTTTACCTTATCAACATTATTTATAATTGATTTTTAGAGGGCTGAGCACCAAATGTGTTTTTTAAATTTTTTTTATTGGATTGAGATTGGTTTGTTTTTTTGAATCTGTTTTTGGTTTCCTTGTTTGTTTGTTTGTTGCTTGCTTTTATTTTTTCTCACTTTTTTGCCTCCATGTTTCCTATTTTTATCAGTCTCTACTTTGATTCTTTTGTTCTGTTTTTTGAGTGTTTGTTTGTTTGTTTGTTTATTCTGTTTCTCAGACTTTTACTTTTGATTTTTTCTCTTTGTTTCTTTCCTTCATTTTGGTTATTTGCTTCTTCCTTTCTTTTGTTCTTTCGTTTTTCCTATATTCTATTCTTTCCTTTTTAATGTCTACATTTCTTCTTCTTTTTTCTACTTTTTGAAATTCTTTCTGTTTTTATCAGTTTTTTTTCTTTTCTTTTTTTTTCCCTTCTGTTTCTTTGACTCCTTTGCGCTTTCTCTTTCTTTCTTTCGTTCTTTCTTATTTCTTTTCTTTTTTGGCTCCATTATTCATATTTCTTTTTTCTTTTTTGTTTCTTTTGTTCTGTTTTTGTTTGTTTGTTTCTTTATTTCGTTTATCACAAGATTTTTAGGGGGCCAAGCACCAACAGTGTTTTTTGTTTTTGATTGGATTGAGATAGTTTTACTTGATGTATTATTTCTTGTTGGTTTGTTGGTTTGTTTGTTTATTTGTTTTTAATTAAAATTTATTTATTTATTTATTTAAAAAATTTTAGTTCTTTTTTTCCTTCTTTTTTAAGTAACCTTTTTCTTACAAGTTGCTTTTTCATTTGTGTTTATTTTTTATATTTACATTGGATTTCGATTAGGTTCGGTTTTACTTGACACGTCCTTCTTGTTTATTTATTTAGATGATTTATTTAGATGAAGTTGTCTTTAAATGTGTTTCCATCCTATATGGATTACAGAAGTGGACCCCAGACTTTATTTCTTGTTATTTAAACTACGCAGCATTCCTGATGAAAAAGAAAGAAATTCTGGTAGGAATAATCTCATAGTTGTTGTTCAAGCTTTAAAGTCCTGTGCAGCGTTCCTGCGTTTTCCATCCTCAGTCTCTGACGGAGATCTAAAATCAGAAAAACAAACAAACAGAAGAAGAAGTCTCTTCCTCCTGCACCTCCGCCCCTCTTTCCCCTCCGGACCGGTCCTCACTGCTGCCGCGTATTACTTCCCCGGACTATTTTGTTGATAGCGTTCCGTGCCTAAATGCTTTAAAAGCATCGATTTGCGTGAATTACGACGTGGCACTGGATTCTGTTTCGGCCATGCGGGAGACCAGAAGACAGATCTTGCATGTCGACATAACGCTCTGGCGATATATATTTACCCCTCACAGCTCCAATCATCCTCGCTCTATTGATCCCGACCCATAAAAGGTGTTTAATTCAATCCGAGGGAAGACGGGGAGACGGCTTTGGTGCGTCCCTGTCGATAAGCGCTAAATCAATTAGAGTGGCTCGAACCGTCTCGCGCTCGCACGCAGGTGCACACTGCAGCTTCTTGTGTGCATGTTTTACACGTCGAATTATGTTCCTTTATACCACAGCGCTCCCGAATGCTCGACTCTGACTGGATAGAAAGTGTTAACGCACTCGTTCTAAACATTGTAAACGTTTCTATTGTTTGTGTAACGTGTACGGAAGGAGTCTCCAGTGTCAGCGCTTAGTAACAGTCAGTGGTAAAGCTGTAATGTTAAATTTTCATGGGGAGTTCTTGGGAACATGACCTGAACTAACGTTTTTTTTTTCCAGACGTCTTACCGTTAAATGTAACTATAAATGGATAAAAAACTCTGATGTAGAAACAGTAACTCCACTTCATCACACCACCCCATCCTTGATACGTTTACAATAACAGCGCCACACACTGTGAGCTATTCCTTACTTTAGTGTTGCTTTGTGTCTTGTTCATTCCTTTATTGGCTTCTTTATTTGTCCCTTTCTTCCCCCCTTCATTTATCTTACTTTCGTTTTCCCAGAGTCCCACTTCCTCTCGCTCTGTTCTTGCCACGTTGCACATAATGCGAGAATTTCAGGTGTTTGACTCATTATTAATGCAGCTGTCCCACGCCAAGGCCTCCGAGGACAATCAGGAGCCGTGATTGGTTAGGTTTATTTTAAAACGCTCGCTGATGATCGGTGAGACTCGTTTGAAACATGGCCCGTGCTCGCCTCGGTCGTCCCACATGCTCCCTGAACGCCCAACCCTGGCCGGCTCTCGGTGCGCAAGACAATAAACGGATGATGAAATAAAAACGCTCGATTCATCAAAATCAGCCCCCCTCCGACTCCACCGCCCGGCAAATTAAACAATATTTCATAATCACTCTACAAGCCTGACAATAGAAGCCAATTTGTAGCGAAAGGCACCTCCTAAGTGGGAGGCGTACATACGGGTTTACACATACACACAGCGAGTGGTGTGGAGTTAATTACCAGCCCTGGACACGCTCCAGAGGACTGAGATGCTTCTGGCGTACCTGCCCAATCAACTGTCCTGGAACCGGACTCCCGACGAGTCTTCATTTATCTTGTCGAGTGTGTAGGACGGCTAATTACTTCCATTCCAACCCCCCCCCAAACACACACCGTCCCACGCCTCTTCACTCTCTCAGACTCTCTGGCGCTGGATGACCGGGACAGAAGAGTCGACCAATTAGTCGTCCATTAGAGCCATCACAGAGCTCGCATCAGCGCTAGAGACGAGACAGCTAAAGGGCCTAATAATCTGCTACGAGTTCATGGCTAAGGCTAATCCTATGGGGCAGGATGGGACGGTAGGAGGAGGAGGAGGAGAGGTCAGGAACAATTTTTTCGGCTGCCAAAGATGTCGACTTGGTGCAGTTACAGATGATTACAGACGATTACGGACGTCCTCCCTCTTCTGGGTCCAAATGAAAAACCTCTTCAAAGTCTCTTCATTTCAGAGAATGAAGTTATTCTTGCTTAATGGTGCATTATGACAATTCATTAGGAAGCAGTGTGATGTTTTTCTTCGTTAAACTTAAGTGTCTCGCAGAAGCACGCGTCTATGGAGACAGATTACGACCCACTCACATGCCTTACACGAACTATAGATTCAGAAATGATCAACGTGACGCGAGTTTAATTAAATGACGCTCAGCCTGTTCTCATATTTGTCTCCATTAAGTGACGATGATGGAGGGAAAAGAGTCGTTAACTGTCAGTGATGAGGAGGGATGGAACTGGAGACAGACTCCATACTTGAACACAATTAATGAGACTATAATCACAAAACAAGTCCCTTATCTGGGAGTGTTGGATGATACCCGAATGATGGTGGGCTTAGATTGATAAGGAAGAGACCCAGCCAAAGAAATTAGCCAATTCTAGGTGCAGGGCAGCTGTTGGTGCATGATGAGTAATTGCGTCAGCGCACCCCTCCCCCTGATTTTCGCCCCTAAAGCGGTTAGTTCTCATCGGGCGTCATCATTTTCCAGCGCCCCATCCATCTTCAGCCTCCGATTAATTCTTTTCATTTCGGCGCCTCTCTCATAAATCCTGGCACACTTAATTAATTTCACTGGCAGTGCGAGGGCCACCGTAAAAACAGAATTGTTCTCGCTCTCTGTCTTTTACGAAAAAAATAATAAAATAAATCCCCATATTAATTATGCTATTTTACAGCGATCTCATTGAAGGCTGTGTTTCATCTTTCATAATTAGATTTTCAACAACAACAACGGGGCCAACAAAAGAGTCTAATTATGGAATTGGCGAAGGGCCGCTTTTATTATTGTTATTGTCCTTGTTATTGTTCCAAAGTGGTGAAGAGGGAGATTACGCACCAAGCCTCGACGCAAGCATAAATCAAATTTACAAGGATTGTGTGTTGCACTGCGACTCCGGGGGTTCGGCGACTCCTTGGCGTCGGGACGTGGCGGTAGTTTGAGTTGAGTAAGAACCTTTGAGCCATTGATGAATGGAAACTATGGAAATGTTCACCTGTACCATCTAAACTCCGAACTGGCTACTGGGTTTGCAAATATTTCATTTTTCATACTGTACAGAAAAACAGATAATAAATTATTCCTTCTACAGGTGCCAATACCAAAACACCACTGCTAATACTTAGTTCATATCCGAGTACTTTTTTTGCAGGGGTAAGAGAATAAACCTGGGCCTGACTTGAGTACCACTGAAGTTGTTGCAAAGTTCTCCTAGAATTAGGTGGCCAAGAAACATTTAATTATCCAGTGAACCCTTAAAGAACCCAGATACTTGACTTAATTTGTAGTTTGCATCTCACTTGCCCAGTTAATACATGCACTCTTAGAGTATTACTGAGGGTTCTTCAGTGGTCCCAACATTCTCCTAGAACTAGGTGGTGAAGAACCTTACCTAATTAATCAGTGAATCCTTAAAGAACTTTTTTTTATCTCATCTCATCTTCAACCGCTTATTCCTTCTTCAGGGTCACGGGGAACCTGGAGCCTATCCCAGGAGTCATCGGGCACAAGGTGGGGTACACCCTGGACAGGATGCCAGTCCATCGCAGGGCTCAATCACATACACACTCACACACCGTATCACCCCAGTTAATACATACACACACTCTTAGTGAAAAACAGTTCTTCAAGGTTTCACTGGATAATAAGTGCTCTTAATATCGAGATGAAAGGTTATACTTGGAAAACGAATAGGAAAACACTTTGTTGTAGGGTTTTACATAGAACCTTTAAGTGTGCTCCTGTTGTTTTTTTTATGTTCCTTGGTGCTCAGAATTAAAATTAAAACTACACCTTTAAGGGTTCTTAAGTTGCCCTTATGGGATGAAGCACGAAAGGTTCTATGTAAAACCTACAGCAAAGTGTTTCCCTGTGAGAAAGGTTTCCGATTAGGACCATTGAAGTATGCTAAGAACCCTTAATTATCCAGAGAACCATTAAAGAACTTTAGAAGGACCTACCTTAGAAGAGTCTACCACGTACAAAGAGAAAAATTTTAAACTCCTGACAGGTTCTAGATATTAAAAAGTAATAATTTGGAGTTTGTACTGTAAACATACCTAATTAACACACACACACACACACACACACACACACACACACACACACACTCAACAAACAGGGCTTCTTCAAGAGTTCTTCATCTTATGTTCCCCCAACATATACTTGGAAAACAGATAAGAAATCACTTTGTTGTAGGGTATTTACATAGAACCTTCTCTCAGATGGAAAACTGAAGAACTCTTAATGGTTCTAACATTTTCAAAGTGTAGAATCAGTGCATCTAATTCTAATTCCTACGAAGCCAACCTGCCAGCTCGAGTCTTCTCAGCTCCAGTTCAGAGTGATCTCAGTTCCTCATGGCTCCTCGTAGTTCCTCACGTCTTTGTCCAGCTTTCACTGGAAAGAGAGAGAGAGTGAGGGAAGTGAAGCGGAAAAGTGGCCAATGGCAATAAGCAAATTGATGTGATGTGGGCGGGGCAAGTAATTGAATAAAATGATCAGAATGTTTAATAACGTCGCGGCAACGTTGCGACTGCAATGAGAAGTCACAATAACAGTCCGCCCATCGCCCACGTGGTTAGCATCATGAGAGCACCGTTGCTAAGCAACAAACTAGCTGATAATTGAAGAATTGAGAATAATGATGATTTAGCTAGCCTTTTAATTCAATTCAGTTCAATTTTGTTTCTATAGCACTTTTTACAGTAGACATTGTCTCAAAGCGACGATCATTATTAGCCTTTTATTTATAACTACAGAGTGATGGTGGAAATGAGACAAAACCATCAGGAATATCGACATTTTTCTAAGATAAGGTTTTGTAAAACTGAAATATCACTGTAGTCACACTTAGCATCAACAGCAGCCCAGCGTACATGAGCAAACCTGGAGTTGTGACAATTCTAAAAATACCACAAGAGTGGAGTGTTTATGAATGAATTTGATTTAGTCTTCGGTCCATCGTTTATTTCTCAACCAAGACTACATCACTGTTCTGTCAGAATGTGGTATGGTAAAAAGGGGTACCTTACAGAAATCATCTCCTCGGGCTTTCACATGGCTACGTCTCCCATTTCTTCTGCAATTCTGGTTCCTCCTCCGCCTCCTCCTGAGGTCCATCTTTTCATTCCTGTTCCAGATCGAGGACTTTTGAGGGAACCTGGGCCCAAAAATTACTCCTCTGGTTTAATTGGCATTATCATTTTAGCTTTCTGACAGAGATGGATCGCTGCTAGACCACCAAACCGCTGCTGTCAGGAGTGGGGGGGGGTGTAAAAGGGTGTAAAGGAGAGACAGAAAGAGAGAAAGATGAGATGAATCTGTCTACAGGTGAGAGATTCAGGGAGCAACGAACCAGAAAGTAGAAGTTTACTACAAAGTTCTCATTCAAAGTGAAATCTGTGGAATCGTCTACAGCTACACCACATGCACTGCAGCTAAAAACATATGATTATTATTTTTTTTGGTATATAATTTGTGATGTTTTGTAGATTTTCATGTTGATAACGCCTGAGGTAATCCATCCATCCATCTTCAACCGCTTATTCCTTCTTCAGGGTCGCGGGCCTGAGGTAACACTTTCCGTACTGGGTTAGGGTAGAACGTCGTACGTAGCTTCATGGTCTGGTCAGAAAGCAGCCTGAGAGAAGGAGAACCATAGTGAAAGCCGAAGAGTGAACGAAGAGCCAGCAAGTGAGGATGGAAGAGAGGGATAGTAAGAGAGATGGAGTGAAAGTGAAAGAGAACGATGGAGACAGGGATTAAGCAAGCGAATTAAGATAGAGAGATAGAGAGCGATGTGAGAGGAAGAGAGGTGGATCAAGAGAGGGATGAAGACATGGCGTGAGAAAGAGGAATGGAGACAAGGACAGATAAAGGGATGGTAAGATCCATGGAGAGAGAGAGAGAGAGAGAGAGAGAGAAACAGGCAGACAGACAGACAGACAGAGGGAAAGGCAGACAGAGAGAAAGAAAGATGGACAGACAGAGAGAGCAACAGAGAGAGAGAGAGAGATGGAGGGAGTGACAGAGAGAGAGAGATGGACAGACCGAGTGAGCAACAGAGAGAGTAGAAACTAGAGATGGATAAAGAGAAGGACATAGGAGAAGGATGTGTGTGGTATGGATGGAGAGACAAAGAGAAAGTGTGAGATGGACAGACGGATGAAAACGTGAGAGAGAGTAGAAGAAAACTGACGGAGGGATGGAGAAGGAAAGGAATAGAGAGGGATGACAAAGTAAGCACGAGAGAGTAAAAGCAAATGGAGAAAAGGATGGGAGGAAGAATAGAGAGAGAGAGAGTGGAGAACAGGAAGTGGTGTAGCACCGTATCGTAGCAAAGTAGCGGCGTGTAAAGCTTCAGTGAGCGCTAACGAGGCGACTCGCCCTCGCGTCAGTGTGTGTCTATACGTCAGTGTGTGAGTGGAATAAACAGAAACGCTGCTTTTACTCACTTTCATGAAACAAACCTGAATATCTCGTCTGTCTCACCCCACCTCACCTGTCTCACCCACCCATCTGTCTCACTCACTACTTCCTGACTACACACTCGCTTATTTTATCTGATTTGACCTACCGTGAGTCACAGTGCGATACCGACGTAAGTAAGGAAACGAAAACAGACGTAAAGAAACAAAGAGAAAGGAAAAGTCAGAGAAACAGAATAATAGAAACAAAGAAGAGAATAAAAAAATAGGAAAAAACAGAGACAGAACGGAGACAAAAATAAAACAGAAAAAAACAAGAGAATAAGAGAGAGAGAGAGAGAGAGAGAGAGAAAGCAAGAGTAAAACAGAGTCAGAGGAACAGAAAATTTTTAAAGAATGAATAAATAATTTAAGACATTACTAAAGAATGAAATAGACTATAAGTATAAGATGAGAAAGAAAGAAAGAAAGAAAGAAAGAAAGAGGAAACAAATGAAGAAGAGAAAGGGAGAGAGAGAAAAAAAGGAATGAAAGTAAAAAGAAATTTGAAAACATCTGCCAGATTAATGTTTAGAAAGAAAATGCAACAAGCAAACTAACAAAAAGAAGTGAGTGAGAAGAAGGGAGAGATAGAGAGAAAAACTCAGTGAAAGTGAAAAAGAGTAAAAAACATCTGCTAAATGGACATTTAATATCTTGTTATTTGTGATATTCTCCACAGAGAGAGAGAGAGAGAGAGAGAGAGAGAGAGAGAGAGAGAGAGAGAATGAAAGAGAGAGTGCTTGGAGAAAGAGTGACTGATACAGATGTGGACAAACAGGCAGAGTGTGAGAAATGACAGAAGGATTAGGGGAGACAGGAGTGAACTGAGAGACAGAAAGATGGAGGGGTGAGCGGAGAGATTTGCTCTGTTCATGTCCTCTACTCCTTTACACTCACTCGTCATTTGTTTTGGTGAAGGGAATAAGAAAAATGAAAGCTGTTTCGGAGAGAGAAAGAGAGAGGGAGAGAGAGATAGGAAGAGACAGATAATAAAAATAGCGGAGTGCAGAGTGGACAGTGGTGAGTCGGGCATTACTCACCGGCTCTCGGAAAAATGCACTGCTCGCTGCAAGACCATGCATCACCACCGGCCCAAAACTAATGGGCTGTCTCTCGCGTATTTACCTCCAACTGCTCTCTCTCTCTCTCTCTCTCTCTCTCTCTCTCTCACACACACACACACACACACACACACACACACACA
>JAOUWY010000032.1:1654089-1666763 GCA_025728095.1 Prietella phreatophila
ACACACACACACACACACACACACACACACACACACACACACACACACACACACACACACACACACACATGCGCGTGAACACTCCCTCTCTCCTGCCTATCAACTCCTCTAATGAACATAAAGGTCAAAGCGCTAATAAAACTGTTAGCAGAAACGAGTCTCTCCGATGTGTTAATGCACTTTTAATTCCTGTTAGCAAATTTCATCCCCCAGCAGTTTTGTCTCATGCTAATGAGAAATAAAACGCTGCCCGATGGCGGAGGGGAAGAGCGTCAGAGCGGCGGAGTCCACTCGCTCTTCTCAGTCGAGCTCAGGAACGCCGGGTGAACTTCATGGGCCGAGGACCTGCTTCCAGCCGTCCGATTCGGCTGGGTTAATTAAAGAGCAGAGCTCCATCTGTTCTTCATCACATCTCTTCTTCAGACACTTGCACGTCATTTTCTCTCCTCATTCAGGCTCGGAGTTAAAGTCTGCTTCATCGGCAGGACGCTGATATCGGTGGAATGACAAAATGATTGATATCCAGAGAGAAATGATGATCCGGAGTGATAACGGTTTCGAAATAACAGCTCTTCCCCGGAGTCTTTTATCCCGTTTTATTTATTAAAGAACAACATCATGCTTTGTATCCATTCATAGTAGCATTTCTACTGTGGAACAGCTGTGAGACAAGTTACTCGCGGTATAGTCACGGCATTTTATTTCCCCCTCTGTCTTGAAGCGAAAACGCTCGTGATGCTAACGTGGAACCTCAAAACTGTAAAATATCCACGATCATGAACGGATAACACAGGTGTGTGTGTGTCGGACCACGGAAACGCTGTCCATGAAGAATCGACATGAAGATGTTGACACAACAGGATAGAAACCGAGTAAAGAAGTCAACACGGAACAGGTGACTACAGTCAGGCAACAAACCAATCACAGGACAGGGGTGGAAGCCGAAACAAATACACTCGCATTTTGTCTGTTGCCATGGGAACCACAACATGAACGAGGCCACCGTTATATATAGTGAGGTTTGAGATGGTTCGACCACGTACTAACACAAAAAGAGTTTGTTTTGGGGATTGTTCGTGTATTTTGGATGTTTTCTACAGTGTCTATACAGTCTTTTGTGTATACCGAGCTGCCAATCAAATGTCCGACGCGACGCGGACGATGAACAGAGCTGAACTGAACACTTTGCCAGCTGCAATCCGATTACAAACGGAATCGATTAGACTTGTGTCCGTTTAACTCTTTGACTAAAACTCGAGATTTTCTTCAAATAGTTCCTCACGTAACACGACAGTCGACGGCGGACGACGCCGAGGCGAGCTCAGAAAGTGTCCTCGATAGAAAGTTATTTCAGACATTTTGACCTTGCTGTGACCTTGATCCTGTTTTGGATCAGTTTCGAAATCGGATCAGTTCATCTTCCGGTTACGAAGCTCGTCGGTATAAATCTTCCAAACACACAAGCAGCCACTCGGATGTTCTTGAAATATCGCAGAAATATCGCAGAAGTATACGACTGGCAGCAAACGTCCGTTCAAACCCGCCTCGCTTTTTCAAAAAGTACGTATTTAAACAGTATTTTAGCTGCATTTACCTTCCCGTTCATCTTTGAGAACTGTGTTCTTTATATCGATGTATTTCAGCTGCTAACATTTTGTACGTACTATTAAACTCAATCATTCGCTAAAGAGGAGGCGCTTTAAAATAACGACCGATTTCACTACAAAAAGCAAAAATTCCACGAGGAAAAACAACCCTGGCCTTTTTGTTTCCTTCCTAATGCGTTCTAAAGTCCGGTAACTCGGCGGCAGAGTAAATTCGCCCATTACTGTACCCGGTCCAGCAGACGAGAGCAAAAGAAAACACTCTTACAAAGCCATTAGAGGCAGGAGGAGGTGCAGACACACTCTATTACCAAACTGTGCCTTTTAATCAATAAAGAGATAAAAGATATTTTAATCAAAGACATATTTCCTTGTTTGTGTAATGCCTTTTTTCCGCCGAGCGCCTAATCTTTAAACGGGTGAAAATGATGCATAATGCACTCCCCGAGAGCCACTCATCCATAGAAAGCCAAAAGCAGACCGTCAGCAGAATCGCACAGCCGGGCCCGGGCGCTCGCACCACGCTAAATTGCATTACGACATTTATATTAAAGAAAATTGCATCCTGTAAACTCAAATATTATCCATGCGCCCCCCCCCCAACCCTCCCGCTACACCCACATGCATACGCATACAAAAGATTACATTACTCACACACACACACAGCGCTGCTATTAAGGCTGGAGCTATTTGTCCAACACGCTAGCATCCGCAACAGCATTAGCGGGGAAACCTGAGACACTCATGGCTTTACTGAACTCGACTCATTCCTGGTTAAAGAGCTAGCTAGTGCTGTGGAACAGATCGGGTTCCAGTCTATGGCTTTGAGAGGGAGAGAGAGAGAGAGAGAGGGAGAGGGAGAGAGAGAGAGAAGTAAGTGGGAACTAGCAAGTTTTCCAGGCTAGCTAGCATGGCCTCTAGTGTAACATTTTACATTCTTAGCTTAATAGAAGCTTTTTAATAAATGAGAAATGAGTCATATATACGGTCTGAAGGTCACATTTAAAGGTCACATTTTATAAATACATGTTTAAAATGTAAAAACATAATGCTAGTTCCTCCACTGCTAATATCTAGCGTTCGTCCGTAACGATCCTCGATGAGATTTAAAAAGAAAATGATATATTCATCACCTCTGGCTTGCTCATGATGGATACATTTATTATCCATATATTTTTTATCTCCAGATTTCTGTAAAGCTATATTTCTGTTAAACAAGATGTATGAATAAAATTTACCTTGAAAACGTAAATATATGATATGCATCATTTGACAGCAGTAACCACAAACATCCAACCAATTGGAGGAACCATTTAAAGGTTCCATCTTGAATCCTAAAAAGAAAAAGAGAGAGAACAACTTTATGAAGCTAAGAATCCTCAGCGAAACAAAGAACTGAACCAAAATGGATTATAATTGCAGGTTTAGGCAGCTGTCGATGAACATTAATGCAAATAATACATCGTGTATTCTTATAAAAAAGGAATGAATTCTAGTCGAAGGTTGTAGGGTTGTTGTTGTTGTTGTTTTCTTCTAAAGAATGGACAACTTTCTCCAGTGGAATATTTTGAGATTAAGTGGAGTTCTGTGGCTGTGATATGGAAATAAAACCCTTCAGGAAAGTGTAATATAACAAACTACATTTTTACTAACTTGGAAAGTTGCTAAAATATCGATTCAAAAAAAAAAAAAGTCATAAAGTTTTCCCTCGTGTCTGTATTATTGTCCTGTATTGACTCTATGACATGCAGAGTTCTGTGTCCAAGGTCAATATATTCCTATATAATCATTACATAAATACTGGACATGCATCAAATTCCTCCATTTTATGCCAATCCATTTTCAAAATAAAATTTGTCTCAGTCATTTATGGCCTTTCAAAACCTAAATTCATCATGTGGTGTAATCGTCTGACCGTATACAGAATACCAAATGAAGCATTAAAGGCTAGTTTTTTAAATACTTCTTAAAATGTTGCAAAACAGTATAGCATTAAAAATGACTCGAGTCCATAGATTCAGATTTTCTCAAAAGTCACAAGGCATGACTGACTACAAAAGACTTTTTTTTTAAAAGACATGCTTTCAAGACAGCGTGCACGGGATATTGCATGATACAAGAGACTTTAAGTGACCTCTAATGATCCCAGGTCGGTAACCGTTTCACAAAAACCGGAAGCAAAACAAAAGAGAAATGTTTGCGTCCAGATGATTCTGGGCCAGTTCACCACGTCATGTGGTACAACCTCGAGAAAACTATTACCAAAGTGTCATATTTACAATAATGTTGACTTGTTTAAAATCTTCATGAAGACGCATGATTTTGCGCACAAATATTTATATGTGGGTCAAGGTAGATGCTTGTTTCATTTAGTAACGTCCTGAAAAGTCAGATGGCACAAGCGCAGAGTAAATGATGCGACCAGAGGGAAAAACAGATTTAAGAAAATAAATTCTATGTAACATGTATAACTGCAACAGGTTCTGCAATGCGTTTGTGGGTTTTTTGATCATCTTTTTATACCAAATTCTAAAAAAAAACATTTTTTTTAAATGGAGCGATGTGTATAGAACATTATAAATGTCATCTGAAATGCACACAGAAGAATTGACAGGGTCTTGTACAATGCAGTGCAGACTGTAAAAAATGTTCATTGGACACATTTCTATAATGGTTCATAACTTTAGTGAAAAAGATCATATTTGAAGGTGCGGTTGCGCCACATGACCTTTGTGCGTGTAGTCAAACTTCGAACGTATTTTATTTTTGTCAGTGACCTATTTGAGTTATGTTTTGTTATGTTATATTACGTGGTCCCATATTTTAAACATTAATTGTTTGTTTAATTGGTGAGTGGGCGGGGCTTGGCCTAAACTCGATGTTGATAAGGTCAGGTGGTAGTCATGAGTAGACAATAAAGCTGGAAGATGTGTACAAGAAGCCATGTTGGACGTTTCTACCTGTAGTGGTGTTTTGTGAGCATTTTGCTGAAAGACAGCGTGAAGGTTTTGGTGGGTGTGTGTGTGTGTGTGTGTGTGTGTGTGTGTGTGTTGAAAACAGCTCTCCTAATGGTGATTCATGCTTTCCGTCAGCTCCCCTGGCAGGCCGGGTTCGATCCCGTGCTCGCTGCACTGTAACGTGATCCCCGCAAACATCATCATAACTGCATGTTGGTGGTGTTTGGGCACTGACATATCGATCCTCTTGTCTTCGCCCGGGAGACATGATAGATTGGCCTCGCTAATCCAACTCAGAAAAAATCAAACAGAGCAGTGGGATAAAATAGCAGGAATTGCGGCAGAGCGGTCCAAGCAAGGAGGGGTCGAAGGTCAACCGTCCTGTTTACGCCGCAGCTGCGTTAATAGGTTTTTCATCACAGGACGTGATGGACAAAGTTTGTGTGTTCTTTCACATTCCCACACTGGGGCTTCACTCGTCAGCTCGAGGAAGCGGCGTTGAGACAAGGCGCGATGAGTCGTGTGCGCTTTAACACCTATTGTACATGTGTCTGAACCAGGATGTGATAGATTTACACTCATAGTAACAGAACTCAGCAAATCACTTTGGATAACATTTGATATAAGACCGTTGATTTCTTTTATCGCGTATTTCACTACATTAGCCGAGTTCCTCTCACCACCCTAAAGCTGACCCTCAAGTGTTTTATTCCTCTTAAACCACAGCAACGATTACCTGCACGTGTTTATTAAAGCACGACGCATCATACGTTTTTTATCCACTTTCAGTTACACTTAATGTTTTCAAAACAAATTCGGTGCTGCTCTCACTTCCAATTCTGTCATATCCTCACCAGTCTCTCTCTCTCTCTCTCTCTCTCTCTCGCTCTTTTTTCTTTCTCAAAAAGACCACCATGTAGTCACAGATTTACAGCTTCGCCTCGGACTGATTAAAAAAGCTCCAACACCGGAGACTCCTTCCGTAAACGTGAAACAAACGTCTCCTTACTTCAAGAAAACCCCCTCGAGGTTTTTGAACCCATTTACGCCGAGCGTCTTGACGCCCGAGTCCCCGCGAACGAGCCGTTGCTATAGAAACAATAGAACGCTTTTAATACGGTCTAAGCCCTTGATTGTTGAACACCTCGGCATCGAGAACTCGACAGCGCTGTGGTGCTTTCTCAAATTTTTCAATATCTTAAGGCATTATTTATATTAAGCTGTTCTTGTTAGTCTTATTTGTTGCTGTATGTTGCATTTTTATTTTAAAAAAAAAGAAAACAATAGAAATGTTTATTGCGTATCTATTCGTTCAGTTTTATCGGAGAATACGCTTCACTTACGAGAAGTATTAAAGACGTTAATATTTATCTTGTGTGTGTGTGCAAAGTGCAAAAACTACAGGGTTGACGACAGAAGAAACACGATAGAAAGATTTCTTCTTTTTTTTTTGAACGGAGGAAATGAAAGATAATCTCTTGTTTTAAATGTATGTGGTGTAAATGTACAGTTTGAGGAGAAGCTTGGAAGCTGAGAGGATGGACGAAGTTGGGGGGGGGGGCGTGTATTGTTCTGCCAGGTGGCTGACAGGATGTGATGTAGCACCGGCGAGGCTTACGGGGTTTGGGGTCAGGAGCACTGGGCCTTAAACTCTCCGGCCGTAAGATGGCTGAATGAATCATGATCCTGATCCTATCCTGACCTGAGGCCTCCGAGTCCTCCGAGTCCTCCATGGCCGACTCCGGCATGACAAATCTGGTGTTTATTTACTGGGGGGAAAAATGAGAAGAGGTAAAAGAGAGCAGCAGGGCAGAGAGGGAAAAAGTCGGGAAAATCGATACGGGAGTTACGGGGGCGTGGCCTCCGACTGGAGTTTTTCCACAAGCTTTCGGGGTCCGAGCGTTTCCTCGGGTCACAGTCTTTATAGCGGTTTTGTGGAATAGTTTTAAATAGATTTATTTTCAACTCCATCGTTTTATTCAAATCATACCGTTTTACTTTTTAATATCAGTATGAAGAAAAACGTAGCCGAGGACGAAGGTCTGGAGTATTTGTCGATCTTTTCAGAATTTCATAACTCAACCAAGTGCTTTGATGTGTAGATATAAACGAAGATATTTGTATTATTACTGTAAAAGAAATAAAGGGTGTAAATGCAGGTTATTATCATCTTATTTATGTAAATGGGTAAAGAGATGGGTGGATATAGAAAGCTAGGTGAAAAATTAAAATTAAAATTAAAACAATCACTATGCATTCGTCCGAGTGGGACGTTTCGGCCGGAGGGTGGTTCCGAGATCTGGTTGTTTTTTTTTTCTCTCCATCTTTTGACAGACAGGAGCGGAAGAAGATCTCCATCGAGGACGTCTGACCTTTCCCCAGCGTTCGCCAAATCGCCAAATCATCAGCACGTAAGGCTTCGCCTCCAGCCGACACGGATGAAGACGTTGTCATAAAAACGCAGCCATCAAGGTTCCTGTCATAGCTTACGTCATCCGGTTGTCACGGGAAACCAAAAAAAAAACTAGCAACAACAACAGGGAAAAAAAGAAAAAGCCTTGGCCAGGTATGAAAGTGCACGAAAATGGGAAGTAATTCTAAACCATTTTCTGGCCAGAAGCTACACACACACACACACATACACACACACACACACACACACACACACACACACACACACACACACACACACAGCTAACCTCAGGAAGACAAATGGGCGAGAGCCAGTGAAAGACTGGCTGGACCACAAATCACCCAGCGCCACTCGGTCCAGTCCTCATCCATCGCCGGCGCCCTCCATTAGTCATGAGCACGCGGGTAGAAGGGAGCAGTCGCCCGCCGCTGTAATTAGACAAGGACAAATCGCCGGCCGCCGACACCAATGGCTACGGACACTAAATAAGGGCTCCGTTACAATCCGGACCGGAGGGCGGAGGGGACGATGGGACAAGGGTTCCTCCAGACCTCGTTTTGTTATTCTGCTCATTACCCAGAGATGAGTGCTGAGAGGCTCTGGATCTCGGTTTTTAGAAGCTGGGTCTGATTATTGATTAGCGATGATGATGATTATGATGATGATGATGATGAAGTGTCTGAGGTGTGTGTAAGGACTTGTTGGTTCTAGATCTCTGGTTCTCAGATGTTCATAAGTTGAATGGATCTGGTTCATGATGATAAGTTTCAGTTAAGGAGAATGCAGTGTGATTTGCAGCATTTCTACTCATTTTGGCTTCAGTTCTAGATCTTGGTTCTCAGATGCTACGGCGGTGCCCAGGGTGTCCATTTTGAAATGCATGGTTCTTACAAGAACAAGAATAATTCTTAAGAATCACTGATGTTTGAGAACATCTCAATAACTATCTGTATAAACAATATTGACAGAAATGGACACATCAGTGCTGGACATTGGACATTATTAGGCTCTAGAGCTTCTAGAACCTCTAGAGCTTTGGTTCTCTGTTCTAAGAGAAGCTGTTCTCAGGACCTTGTCCATAGTGGAATGGATCAGTGGATCTGGATCATGATGATGAAGACACTACAGGTTTCAGTCAAGGAGCAATCAGAGGATGTGGTTTATTGGTGATTTGTGACATTTCTTCTCCTTTTGGTTTAGGTTCTAGTGCTTGGTTCTCAGATGCTGCACCAGTGAAGAGCGAGTCAAAGGAAATAGTCTGGTTTAGGGGCTACAGGTTTCTGTGATGTATGTTATGGCCCACAGCAATAAAACAATCAGAGAACGTGCTCTGGTGCACTTGATTCAACTTCTCATGTCTGTAACCTTCTGGTTTAAGGTTCTCCATAGAACCTTTAAGGGCACCTCCAGAATCTCCAGAAGGATAAACACTAAAGGGTTAACAGTGCAAACATTTCTATTAGTAAACTCCCTGGGAACCCTTCATTTCCATACACATACTCTATTAGGGTTCTAAGGATTTCAGGGGTTCTTTGAACAGTTTTTTAAAGAGGTCAGATTGAGAACCTTCTCTGGTAGGAAACCCCTCTGTTTTAGGGATCTGCATAGAACCTTTACGGGTTCCTCCAGAAAGAAAAACTTTTAGATGCTAACACATTTCCATGGGAACCAACAAAATACAATGTAGAACCCCTGGCTCCATATAAAGTTTTAGAGCTCCTAGTCTTCAGTAGAATAAGAAAATGTTCCGGAACCCCTGGTTCTACTGTATATACAGGACATATAAAGTGGGGGGGGGTAGTTGAAGAGTTCTTTGAATAGTTAAGGATTATTTGTTTCCTACAAAGAGTTAGAACCCTCTGAGATCTACCAAAAAAATACTTTAATGAGGGTTCTATCTAAGAGGCAAATCAAAGAAGACTTTAAGGTTCTAGCTTTAATCTTTTTACAGTTGAGGTTTTTTTACTTGCTAAAGGGATCGGATTCAGAACTCTCTCTGATTGGAAAGCCCTTGCTTTAAGGTTTTGTATAGAACTTGTGCAGTTGCTCCAGAAAGACATAATGTTTGTTTATGATTTTACAGAAAAACTTTAATAAATGACAAATCAAAGAACACTTTTAGGAGATGAAGAACCCTTAACTGTCCAGGAAACCCATGAGAGAGTGTACAGTGGAACAGCATCTCATATTGCTCCATGTAGAACCGTACAGCGGGGTTCTAAGTGGAAATCCGTTCTGAAGATTGAATTTAAGCAGAACAGAAAGAGAACATGAAGTGTAGGGCTGCACGGTGACCCACTCTTGACCCTGGCCTGACCCCGGCATGACCTCTCAGCCCTCCACAGCTGTAGTAAAGGAACTCGCTCCGAGTGAAATATCGTTCTGGGCGGAAACGCTGAAGTTCTCAGGAAGGACAACGTTCCAGAAATTTGTACATTTCACAGCACATTTCAGCGCATCAGAACCTCGAGCGTTTTCCTCGGCAGTCCGTTAACGAGTACAAATTCGACGATAATAAATATTACAGGGGGAAAAAATCCAGATTAAAGACGCGAGATAAATCAACATGCGTAGAAAAAAATAAAAAGTTCCTGAGGCCAGGTGTTGTTTTTCCTCGGGTTTATAAACATCAAATAAACCGAATCCGCTGTTGTTCTATTTTTAAATAACGAATAATTTATTCATTAAATGTTAAATCCTTAATAAACAAGTAAATAAACATTCTTAATAAACAATGTCATAATCATTTTTATTCACGATGTTTTTTATTTTTCTCTCAATTTTAACCAAAAAACAATTGACAACAAATACAATTATTTATTGATTTATTGATTTATTCTGTTTTAAACGTACATTTACTTATGAATCAACAATAAACTAATAAACACAATCAGCCTCGAATCTCATTCTTGACATTTTTGATTTTGTAAAATTTACACTTTTTCATATTGAAACGTTTTTAGATCAAATGTAAAAAATTGAGCTGTTTCTCCCCCTCAAGTTAAAATAAATAAATACATAAATAACAACAATAATATTCTCGCTCATCAAAGTTTGCATAAACATGTAAACGAATGGATTTAATTCACAAGGAAATCACAAACGTAATCCGCTCTGCAGTCTCGACTTTTTTTCTTTTTTTCTTTTTTCTTTTTAAATTTTGTAAAATATCAGGCATGGTGCGTATTTACAGTCGTAAATGTTAAACGTCGTTTGTTTTTTTCCGTTTGTCAATAACTTCATTTTTATTCTAACTAAAATAAAAACGTAAACAAACAAACAAAGAAGAAGAAGAAGAAGAAGAAGAAACCTGTAAGCAATGGCATGTGCGGCGGTGCGGTCGGAGCGTTCCCGGCCTCACACGTCGTGTGTTTTTACCCCTCAGGTTTCACCACAAATAAATAAATAAATGAATAATTGAAGTGCAGGTGAAAGGTTGTTCGCTGAAGCGTGAGGTGGAGGAGGAGGGAATGAGTCGGGAATGAGTCGGGAACGTCGAATCGAATTGCGCACGACGCTGTGAAAATTGCCGAGAGCGAATCCTCCGAGACGAGACGGCGTGTGTACAGATTGTTTTGGCGTTATGAACGTGAAGTTAGCACTCTGAAGCTCGGGGACCGGGGAACCGGGGGGAACCGGGGGGACCGAGGACCGCCAACGAGCACAGCAAGAGAGTGTCACGCCACAGCGAGCAATATCGATTCCCCGCTAATTCCCTAATTATTTTCCGATTGGATTTCAAATTTCGGAATCGTCATCAAGACACATTAACAGAAACCCAAAACCCAAGCAGTATTTCTCTCTCTCTCTGTGTCTCTCTCTCTCTCTCTCTTTTTCGCTCTCTCTCTCTCTGATTTTTTTTTTTTTTTTTGCAAAGGTAAACATTTCTGGATAATAAATAAATAAATAAAAGCAGTGAAATGAAGCTGGATGTTCAGTTTCGCTCCCGAGCACAGCTGCTGGGCCCGACCTTTTCTCTCTCTGTCTTTTTTTTTTTTTAATTTTCTTAACTGTTTTTTTTTTTTTTTAACGCCCAGAACTCCTTCGAAAGCATATTGTGCTCTAGGAAACGCAAATGCAAGTGGGAAAAGAGAATAAATAAATAAGTGAAATAAATAAAGATCTCATGCTGACTGCGAATCGCTAATGCAAATGTTTAGCATCGCACATTTTCTGCATGATCTGTCTCTGCCACCGCGCCATTTTTTTCAGTTCTTTCTCGCTAGCTGCGAACTAGAGCGGATTTCACCGAGAGACGCTCGACGTGGAGAACGCGACTGCTGCAATCGGAGAAAAGCCGAGACTGTCGGGAAATCATGAGATGTGACCTGGTGTTGCACCAGAGCGAGTGAAGTTTAGTCAGCGGGCGTGCTGGGGTTTTTTTTTTTTTCCACACAATTCCAAGTACGCTGAGCTGCTTCCTCTTAGCGCGCTAACACGGGAAGCACTAGCAGAGTTCCTCTGCTTCTATGCAACAAAAGCACATGAGAAGGTCTCTGATAGATTGTTTCACTCGCGACTGCCATTTCCAAGAAAAACCATGTTGATAGAACATTTTGTGTGTGTGTGTGTGTGTGTGTGTGTGTGTGTGTGTGTGTGTGTGTGAGAGAGAGAGACGATGCTGAGTTAATCGAGCAGAAATGAAAGGGCAGAGATTCACAGTTCAGTGTCCGACCCGGACGGCCTGAAAACATGCAGAGCGTTCCCGAAAAACCACCTGGGAACACAGAAGTCGAAACGGGAATTCTGGGAATTTTTGTAGGATTGAATGATGAGAGACAGCGTTTAAACTGAGAAGTGTAGAAGTGCAGGTCAGATAAAGAAAAAAAAATTAATCAAGACAAAAAAAGTTCACTTTATCCAATTATTTATTTATTTATTTAGTATCTAATGATTTGATTATTAAGACTACTTTTTGATTTTGTATTCGATCAAATGCTGTTTGCATTGTAACGCTTGTAATGATCTAGATAACGAGCTGAAGTCTATAAATGAACTTCATTATTATTTTATACTAATCATTCATTTATTGTCATCACATCGTCAGAGATGTTCGATTATTGGACTATATTTAAGATATTTTTCACATGCTACGTTTGAATTATTTTTTTAAGATTGTTTTGCTCAGGTTTAGTCCATGAATGAAACGTCAATTCAACAAAACTGTGGCTGAAGCTTTAAAACGTTCGTGTTTTTTTTACAAATACACGGTGTCTGAAATCAGTTTCTATATTCTTCTGCTATAATAAACCTTCACAGAAAATATTTATTTATTTAATTGTTTGTTTGTTTGTTTGTTTTTTTTATTAAGATTTGAGAGACGTTTTCGTCGTCTTCATGCTTGAAGTGAAACATATAATCATTCCATTTTTAACATTTTTCCTTTTTGTAAAATAGCAGCAACAGTCTGTATGTGCAACTTCACATGTAATGATTCAATAATTTCATACAAATGGACTTGAATATATCTGCATCTGCATCGCTTACAGCTTTCTGCTAAACCTTTGAAAACCCAGTATAATATAATATAATATAATATAATATAATGTAATAAAATGGTAAATGGCACACTTATATAGTGGGTTTATCCAAAGTGTCTCATTCACACACACTTACACACCAGTGGTAGCAGAGCTGCCATGCAAGGTGCTAACTTGCCATCGGGAGCAACTTGGGGCTCAGTGTCTTGCCCAAGGACAC